>JADWQK010001226.1:0-53354 GCA_017933935.1 Sesamia nonagrioides
ATATTTTTTTTTTTTTTTTTCAATATATCCCCAGGTCTGAGATGCACGTGCCGGCAGTAGGCGTCCGCTTCGGTCTCCTGCTGGAGGCGTACTGCCGCGGTTGTCAGGATCACATCAATAGTCTCACGAGGCAGATCACTTGTCTCGACAAACTTAAATGTAAGTATGCTTTTTACTGTGTCTTACTATTTTCGATTTATGATGTTATTGGAAACAGCAGTGGGATTCTGTACCCATCAATCGTGAAAAGTTATGTGGAGTGAACCATCATTTAAATAAATAAATAATAATAATCTTTATTATGCCAACATACATGATTCATACATAAGAACAGATGTACAATATTCTATGAAACTAGCGGCCGCCAGCGACTGCGTTCGCGTGGTTTAGTTATGCTCCGCTCCTATTGGTCGCAGCGTGATGTTATTTAGCCTAAAGCTTTCCTGGATTAATGGGTTATCCAACGCAAAAAGATATTTTCAAATCGGACCAGTAGTTCTTGTGATTAGCGCGTACAAACAAACAAACTCTTCAGCTTTATATATTAGTGTAGGTAAAAAAAAAGTTTAGATACCTACACGAATCTATAAACATCATGTCACCCTGACTCCTAAACTAGGTATTCCTGTATCTTATCTTCTTCAACTAATACTAAGAATGGACACTATTAACAGTTCACTGCATCTAACTTCTCACGGTGAGATATTTACAGAATCAATTGGCTGATTACTTATATTGCATTAATTAAAAAAAAAAACTTTTTACATAGGAGGTAAAATTTACAAGCTAGATAGAAATAACAAAAATGATTTTCTTCTCTAATGATATCTAGACAACACAATATTATTATTTCACGAAGCAACACGCTTTTTTTGTGTTTACTCTGTGAATATAATGCATGTAACCTCTTGGTAAAATCCAAAATACGGGTCTGGAGTGTCTGTTATGTGCTGACGCTCCTTATCTCTACGCAGACGTTCACAACGTGTTCGTACAGCCAGCAATTCAAGTTATTTAACGCCAGCCCCCTAATCGGCGAACTTCATACATTTTTTAATGGACCGCCCATTGGTCCGTTCGGTCCAAACGATCCCAACTAGTCGCAATCATTTGACAAAAATGTGTTCGCCGATTAGGGGGCAGTTTTCAAAATCTCAATCACAAAGCAAAATATTTTGTTAAAATCGAAGTGACATTTAAAAAGTCTCTTTCTGGGACTCTGATTACTCTGATTCTCTCTATACTTCTTTAACTCTTAGCTTCTATT
This sequence comes from Sesamia nonagrioides, assembly GCA_017933935.1. Taxonomy (NCBI): domain Eukaryota; kingdom Metazoa; phylum Arthropoda; class Insecta; order Lepidoptera; family Noctuidae; genus Sesamia; species Sesamia nonagrioides. The sequence goes on from JADWQK010001226.1 coordinate 1,268, forward strand.
ACAAACTGCCAAAAAGTACATGAACGAATAATTTTATGTCAGTTTAACTTCGTTGCTGACCGTGCAGTTACCAGAAGTAAGGCGCGTCGTCACTTCGTGAGATAAAAATGATATAAAAAAATAGCTTTGACTTTAGAGGGCGCTGTTGATAACCATTGGTACAAATTTTTGTATTCACAAAAATAAGATGGGTCTTCCAATAATGGACACGTACATAATCTAATAAATCTTCTCGCGCTATCTATACACCCGTGCTAATAGCAATCTGCATAATTTTAAAGCAAATGTCATAACTATTACTTTATAAGTTCAAAAAATTCATCTGCACAACACTTAGCTAACGCAATGAATGTTGTTAAACTGTCAAAATGAAACCAATTCCAATTGGATTACCAATTGGAATTGGTTTCATTTTGACAGTTATCAGTTAGGTTAGTTATCAGTTATCAGTTGTCAGTTAGGTTTGGTAGTCATTATTAAATGTATTACGTAATTACACCGCTGGTTCCAATAAATCTTCCCCATCCACATTTTCGCCTCTTAAACTCGTTCGTAATACAGTTGTCTGAGCATTATTTTGGCTGTGTTAGGGGCCAGCCAATGCGTGCGCAAGAAGAAGGAGATAAAGCAAGCCCGCGCCGCCCTCATCCATCATCTGAAAGAGCAGCACTGTGTGGAGACACTGTGTGATTTTGTGTCGCCGCTTAACCCTAGTTTTGTGTGCAAGAGGATCAAGTAAGTGTAAATGAAATACGTTTGTTGGTGGCCTGAGGTTGCTGTGAAGAAACCTTTTTTGTTACAAGTTAAAGGAATTATAGACAATAATATTACGTGTAACAAATTATATTTGTGTTTCGAGCATTTCTGTCACCATTAATTAACACTTATTTAATTCTGTACAATATTAGAAAGTCAAAAGTCAATTATTCAAATTAGACTGAGACTCAGTGTATCAAAATTACAAAATACAGCCCCCCCAAAATGCCTACTCCCCAGAGCTCTACTTCCTAGAGCTTCTTGTACTATAAACAATTTAAAAAAAAAAAAGCTTGCAAAGACAGTATAATTAAAAAGAACCATCCATTAACAAAAAAAATTAAACATGGTTTTAAAAGTGGCCCTTCCTTTGTGATCTTTAATTCGCTATTTACGCGACAATTTAAAATCCTAGGCCGGATGACTGCCGAGTTATGGACAGCAAGATGCGGCCGCTACAACTTCGGTTCGAGAACGCGGACCCCACGGGGGCCGATATCAGTATCATACTGAAGATCGGCGACGATCTGCGACAGGACATGTTCACGCTACAGATGCTACGGATCATGGATAGGCTGTGGAAGAACCATGGATATGATTTTAGGTGAGTTTAATATTTTCTTTAGTTGACCCACTTGTTAGGGGACTGACTTCAGTCAATGACCATAAGCTGTGATAGAGATATTTATCCTTACTTCCTTACTAATATTGTAAATAGGAAAGTGAGTTTGTTGGTTTGTTTCGCTTTCACACCGTAACTACTAAACCGATTGCTTTGAAATTTTGCAGACGTAAAGTTCATAGTCCGGTTTAATTATATAATAGGGTGCTTTTTATCCTGGAAAAATTTGATATTCCTGACGGAAATCTAAAAAGCGCGATATAATCGAACTCCACGCGGGCGAAGCCGCGGGCGGAAACTATTATTAAATAAACTAATAAAAAAATATATATAAAAAAACAGTGGGATTACATCAAACCAAGCAGCAGAATTTTGCTGCGAAGGACGCCGAAATGGAATAAACGGATTGCAAATTATTGTATTATTATTGGACAGGGGTGTGAAACGCCATAAATAACTTTAGTGATATTGTTGGTATATATAAGATTTTTGCGTCATAGGTTTGAACCTTGGCAAGTGATTTACTTTGTGTAAATGATTTAAGCACCAATTATTCTCAAAATGGTGAAGGAAAAACATGGTGAGGAAACTGCCATCTCGTAGAACCAAAAATCCAAAAACATGTGAAATCTATGAACCCACACTGGACCCACTTACATTATGGCCCACTCCTTATCACAAAAAAGAGACCTGTGTCCCAGCAGTGTGAACATTTAATATCTAATGATCTTTTAAAAAAATATTTACTTTGTGTTTTCCCCTTTTTCCATTCTTTTGTCGTTTTTTTATCATCCCATAATCTCTATCATTTGTTAGTATGTTCATTTATCATTTGTTTGTAGTTGTGAAATTATCTGTTTGCCAGTGCAGTAGTTTTTGCATGAATAAGTAACAAACATGCATCCATACAAACATTTACGTTACATATAATCCCCCTTATTCGTAAAGGCTGCTTAAAGTTAACTAGTGATTGTTTAAACATACATTTAATGTTCGTTTGTGAATAAATCCCTTAAACACTGGTGTTTATTCATAAAGGATGATTAAAGTTAAGTGACGTTAGAAGGGCAAAAATGTATGGTTAAAGAATCGCTAATCACTAGTTAACTATAAGCAGCGTTTATGAATAAGGGGGATTATTATTAGAATAATCATTTAATGTGATCTTTCCTCAGAATGAACCCTTACAACTGCATCTCGATGGAGTACGCAGTGGGTATGATCGAGGTGGTGGAGGACGCCCAGACTGTCGCCTACATACAGAAGCAGAGCGCGCTCTTCAATGCAGCTTCCACTATCTATAAGTCTACTTTATTACGTAAGTATTGTATTAGTTCCTTGTTTGTATTATCTTTCAAACTGTAAAATCTAGCCCTTATTACTAAATAAATAAATACAACTTGTAACAAAAAGGGTATATACATACCAAGGGCATGGTATCTTTAGATGATATCAAACGATATCGGAAGGGTTTCAACTCAAAATAAAATACACAAAAAATTGGTACCAAATTTTCGGTTTCGTGTGTTTCTTAAAATAAAATCATAACAAACGTGGCAGCACACTACATACGTTAATAACTACTCGTTACCCGTCACGTTACTTGCCAAAATCCGATAAATGTCTTCAATATCTCTGTGCGACTAGTATGATAGTAGCCTATCACAGGCGGTGTTTTTCCTCATAACTTCCTAACATAAAAAGATAGGATTAAAAAACCCTTCCAATATCGTTTGATATCATGTAAAGATGCCATGCCTTTGTTATGTATATACCCTTTATGTTACACGTTGTATATACGGACAAATCACACAGGTGGAGCTAGCCCCAAAGTAAGCTCGAGACTTGTGTTATGGGATACTAACTCAACGATACTATATTTAAGTATAATATATACGTATATAGATAAACCACCAAGACCCAGGCCAATCAGGAAAAGATCGTTTTCCATCATGACCTGGCCGGGGATCGAACCCGGGACCTCCACGTCGCAGGCAGGCGTGTTGACCGCTGCGCCACGGAGGTCGACGAAACTAAGGTCCGTATTACAGAACGTCACTCAAGCATTGATCTCTGCTTAAGCATTACTTAAAACTAGTTTCAACCAATCAAAAGGCTTGAAACGAGACTTAAGTAGAGCTTGAGTTTGAGTGACGTTCTGTAATATGCACCTAAGACTTACTAAGACACTGTCTGTAGTTCTGTCACCAGGCTCTATCTCATGAACCGTGTAATATTAATATGTTATAAACTAACGCTTGACCGCAATCCGGCCTGATGGTAAGCAGTGATGCAATCGTAGATGGTAAAGCGCGCTAGCTTATTATGAGCCTATTCACTCTAGGTCCTGTTCAACGAACCGCACGACCACTAGTGCCTGATGCTGCTTTTCAACTAAATCAGCCCCCTAATTGGCAAACACATTTTTGTCAAATGATTGCGACTAGTTGGGATCGTTTGGACCGCCCATTGGTCCGCCCATTGGTCCGTTCTATTCCAAACGATCCCAACTATACTAGGACCGTTTAAATGAGTCCTCGCCCACGGGGTACAGGGACGCGGGGGTATGACGAAAACGGGGGCCGAGGGAGGTGCGGGTGGTAGGCCCACTTAGTGTGATACACAAGAGATGAAATTCATATTGGTTAGGTCTTAAGATATGTAACGTCATATTAGTTAACGATGAAAGTGTGTTTTTTTTAATTATGTAGTTAATTGACGAATACAGATTTATGTTTATTATTTACTAGCTAGTTTCCCGTGACTCTTTTCAGCCAAAAAATTGCCTATGTCCTTTTTCATTTTAATCGATACAGAAGTTCGACAAAAGTGCGACAGACTGATAAATAGACAAACAGAGTTATTTCCGCATTTAAAATATTAATTATTGTTTTATATTACCTCAGTACGAATGTAAAAGCTTTCTCAGGAATAAAAGGAAGAAAGAGCAAACAAATCATAAAATACAGTAATGTTGTTTAATTTGACTACCTAATAGTGCCAGAATTACTTTAAACAAATAAAAAGATTCCTTAGGTTTATTTTATTACAAAATAAAAGTATTATTTATGACAATAAAGCAAGAAAATAAAATATTATGTAATGTACTCTTGCACTATAAAAATTATAAATCAATCACTTATTTCCATATCAACATCACTAGAACTCGATTCTTCACTTTCGAGGCTACCATCATCAGAATCATCAGCATCTTCCTCCACATTTATAATAAAATCAACAACATCATCTACAATATTGTCATGTTTGCTGTATTTGTCCTCAATTTTAATTACGTGGTTTACACAGTGCTCCCATTTCTCTACGGAATATTCAGCAAATAACCTCTCTAAGATATTTTTTTTTCTGATACAAATTAGAGTCGATGCTTTGTAGTGCTAATTGTCCTTTAATATCACCCCAGACTAACTCAATCGGGTTCAGATCTGGGTGATATGGAGGCAAGCGTAATACTTCATGTCCGTTTCTTTTTAATAACTCATCGATTTTGTAAATTTCTTCTGTGAAATGTCTTTTTATTAATTTGTATAAGTCATTCTTTCTAAGTTTGTCATCAAAAGGCACATCATGACGACGTAACCAGTCCTGCATAGCTAATTTAGTAGAAGCCATAGTCGGCTTTTTCTCTTCTCGAATGGAATGATAAGCTGCATTATCCATGACTATGACTGAATTTGGTGGTATATTAGGCATGAGTTTTTCATTTATCCACTTACTAAAATTCACGAAGTTCATAGAATCGTGATAATCACCTGTTTTGCATTTGGATTTGAATATCACAAGTGCTCCATCGACAAATCCAGTTTGGCCTCCGCAATGTACAATGATCAAACGATTCCCTTTACCGATATGAGATAGCACACCGTGTTCATCCTTTGACTGCCAACATTTTGAGACGTTATATGATGCATTTACAAACGAAAAAACGACGAAACGACGAAAGATGAAACGTTCATCAAGATATATAATATGTCTTCCTTCTCTACGATATTTTTTAATAGTTCTTAAATAATTCCACCGCCATGATGTTATATTTGGCTGTTCGATGAGGAGTTTCCTTTTAGATCCGCATTTCTTAAATTTAAAACCCAGGTCATGTAATAATAATCGTAAATATTCCCTGCCGCAGTGTAATATATCTCTGCTCTAAGTACAGTATTTAAAGTTTTCAATGTGGGTATTTTTTTAAAAATTGTGTAAAACTGAGTAACTTTTCTCCTTACCACTCCTTTTGTGAAATCATCTATTTCAACTCTTTTTTTGCGAATTTGTTTTGGCTTACGCGGTGATTTAAACTTTTCGTTGTCCTTTAATAGTTTCCCCTGTTGTGCAATTCTAGATAGAGACTTTTCCGATATTCCAGTAACCTCTGCTACAGTTTTGTTTAAATTTATATCTTGTTGATATTCAGCACAATTTGGATCTAGTTTCCTTTTTCTAAAATATTCGTATACATTAAAAACCACTTGCTTACACTGACTATTAATTTTATGTCCGAAGTTAATTCGACTCATCTTGAGAATGTAATCTCGTGTATAACTTGCATAGACTGTCCGCCACTGTCAACACATGTGCTCGCTAACCGCGTAGCGAACGAAATGAACGAACACGGGAAAGCGCATGCCGCCCGCACCTCCCTCAGCCCCCGTTTTCGTCGTACCCCCGCGTCCCTGTACCCCGTGGGCGAAGACTCATTTAAACGGTCGTACTATAGTCGGAATCATTTGACAAAAATGTGTTCGCCGATGAGGGGGCTGATGTGTGAGGCTTAAAAAAAATCTTTTATGCCAAGTGTATTAATTTGAAACTTGGCATAAATACACTTCAGAACAAAACAATAACTTTCAACCCCTAATAAATGCTTTATCTATCTCAATACAGAATGGCTACGGAGAAACACAGAGAACAACGAGGCTGCGTTCAATAAGGCTGTGGATGAGTTCACGATGAGTTGCGCCGGATACTGCGTCGCGACCTACGTGTTAGGTATCGCGGACAGACACCCGGACAACATCATGGTCAAGACCAGTGGTCAGGTGAGTAACATCTATTATTATCATCATCATCATCAACCTTTTATCGTCCCACTGCTGGGCACAGGTCTCTTCTCATACAGAGAAGGATTGAGCATAATCACCACGCTTGCTCAATGCGGGTTGCCGATTTCAGACTTAAAGTCCAGGTTTCCTCAAGATGTTTTCCTTCACCTTCAGTCATTGGTGTTCAAGATATACTTAGAAAGTACATATAACTTAGTAAAGTTATATTGGTACTTGCCTGACCTGGAATTGAACCCGCACACTCATACTTGAGAGGCTGGTGTTTTAACCACTAGGCCACCACGACTTATTCGTCGATTATAGGCTTATTATGTATGAATATGTGATGCATAATTTCGCATGTAGCCGTGTATGTTTTCCTTCACCTTCAGTCATTGGTGTTCAAGATATACTTAGAAAGTACATATAAGTTTAGAAAAGTTACATTGGTACTTGCCTGACCTGGAATCGAACCCGCGCACTCATACTTGAGAGGCTGGTGTTTTAACCACTAGGCCACCACGACTTATTCGTCGATTATAGGCTTATTATGTATGAATATGTGATGCATAATTTCGCATGTAGCCGTGTATGTTTTCCTTCACCTTCAGTCATTGGTGTTCAAGATATACTTAGAAAGTACATATAAGTTTAGAAAAGTTACATTGGTACTTGCCTGACCTGGAATCGAACCCGCGCACTCATACTTGAGAGGCTGGTGTTTTAACCACTAGGCCACCACGACTTATTCGTCGATTATAGGCTTATTATGTATGAATATGTGATGCATAATTTCGCATGTAGCCGTGTATGTTTTCCTTCACCTTCAGTCATTGGTGTTCAAGATATACTTAGAAAGTACATATAAGTTTAGAAAAGTTACATTGGTACTTGCCTGACCTGGAATCGAACCCGCGCACTCATACTTGAGAGGCTGGTGTTTTAACCACTAGGCCACCACGACCACGACGATTATTATACAACGTTGTTTATTGTTAATGCGAAACCCGAAACACGTGTCCAGTATTTTTAAGTAAAGAATCTATGTACAAAATTTCAAAAACGTCATGAACAACCACAAAGTAATGAACTTGTTATCTTACTTGGCTGTCCCAATAAAAATATGGTCAACGCACCGCTCGCCCGCCCGCTCCTGCAGCGGCGCAACCACGCTGCAACAATTTCTAAATGTATTTGGGAAAAAATATGACATGGTGTAAAAATGTTTGGAATCGATTCAGTTGCTTATTCTGAACAAACTATATTCAGGTTCGTATAAAGAAAAAATATCATTGTATAAACTTCTCCTGTCACAGTGTATTACTGTTATCCGGATATTAATAGGGTAGTTGACTAAAAAAAAAAACTAATTAGTCCGTCAGTCAGATTTCCAAAAAATACTAGACACGTATTTTTTCTTTTTTCATATAAACAAAAAATTAAGACGACACAGTGAGTTGAAAACTCGTGTGAATTCACTGCACGCTACACTTTTTAGCGAGGAGTGACGTCACCAGCCACCACTTCTGATCTTTGATGCCTTTTATATTAATTTGTATTTTTTTATTGATTTGATAAAACAAAATATATGTATCCAATATTTTTCTATAATCTGAATGACGGATTAAATAGTTTTTTTTTTTTTACCCAGTGAACATCCCTATTCGGGATCGAAACGTATGCGAGTGAAACCGTGAAGCGCATCTAGTTTTTTAATAACATTATTTTGTTTACAGCTATTCCACATAGATTTCGGTCATTTTCTGGGCCACTTCAAGCAGTGGTACGGGTTCAAGCGAGAACGCGCGCCCTTCGTACTGACGCACGACTTCATACACGTCATCAACAAGGGACAGAAGGGCTCCGGGGACAACTTGCCTATCGACTTCAAGATATTTAGGGAACACTGTGAAACGGTGAGCGGTATATTTTCAGAATCCGTTTAACTTTAAGCTCGAACTTGGCTCGATGGTAACTGGGCTCCGATATACGAATCTAAGGTGCGTATTACAGAACGTCACTCAAAACTCAAGCTCTACTTAAGTCTCGTTTCAAGCCATTTGATTGGTTGAAACTAGTCTTAAGTAATCCTTAAGCAGAGATCAATGCTTGAGTTTCCTTCTGGAACACGTCATCAACAAGGGACAGAAGGGCTCCGGGGACAACTTGCCTATCGACTTCAAGATATTTAGGGAACACTGTGAAACGGTGAGCGGTATATTTTCAGAATCCGTTTAACTTTAAGCTCGAACTTGGCTCGATGGTAACTGGGCTCCGATATACGAATCTAAGGTGCGTATTACAGAACGTCACTCAAAACTCAAGCTCTACTTAAGTCTCGTTTCAAGCCATTTGATTGGTTGAAACTAGTCTTAAGTAATCCTTAAGCAGAGATCATTGCTTGAGTTTCCTTCTGGAATACGGACCTAAGGTTGTGGGTTAAATTTTAATTAACGGCATAATTAAACGATTGGCTGCACTACGTATCGCAGGTTCGATTTCCTCACGGAATTAATATTTTTATGACATACAAGTAGTTATACCGCGCCTGGCTGCTTGTGTATATGTTCGTTAACGCACCCACGATACAGGAGAAATTCCTAGTGTAGGGCACATCAATCTCCCTCTGACGCAGCATCGTTGATCGTGTTTGTGGGTTTAACATTGCACCACCTCGCGCAACTACCGTCTTCCTTCCTATTCACTAAGTTTTTTTAATTGAATGGGCTTAATAAACTAGCTGGCTTTACCATCAACGATTGCATTACAGCTTACCATCAGGCGGGATTGCAGTCAAGCGCTAGTTTATAGTTATTAAAAAAAAAACTAGAACAATCTGACAGATTGTAGTAGCTTGATGTGTTATCGTCTGTACATTATTATACATAACAATTTGATAGGTAATCCTCAAACTACATCTTGGAGATAAGAATAACAACACCTTTATTTAAATTATTACAATTATATTCTTATCAGTATTTTTTTTATTTTGTACAGGCGTTCAAAATCCTCCGTAAGCACGGGCACCTGATTCTATCACTGTTCTCAATGATGATCTCGACGGGTCTACCCGAGCTCAGTTCGGAGAAGGATCTGCAATATCTACGTGAAACTTTGGTGAGTTTATTACTCCTAGCATTTTCTAGCTTTGAATAACTTTTTTAATAGAGTGACTGCCGTTGGAATATTTATCCTACGTCTTGTTCTATAAGCTTGAAGTTCAAGCTGTTGATTATGATTTAACTAGCGGAATTCCGTGATGAAACCGGTATGACCTAGAGCCAACACAGACTTGTGAATTGTGATATATACCTGTACTGGGCTCGCATGGTACATTAAAAACAACTCCCCCTCACTGAGAGGAGGCCTATCTCCCAGAGTGGGAACATTATAGGCTTCATCACCAACATCAACCTTTTATCGTCCCACTGTTGGGCACAGGTCTCCTCTCATACAGAGAAGGATTGAGCGTAATCACCATGCTTGCTCAATGCGGGTTGGCGATTACGTTTCCTCAAGATGTTTTCCTTCACCTTGTAATCAGTTATTGGTGTCCAAGATATACTTAGAAAGTACATATAACTTAGCAAAGTTACATTGTACTTGCCTGACCTGGAATCGAACCGCACACTCATACTTGAGATGCTGGTGTTTTAACCACTAGGCCACCATGACTTATTCGACGATTATAGGCTTGTATGAATGTGTGATGCATAATTTCACATGTAGCGGTGTATACGTTACTACCATGGAAGTAATAAGTACTACGTAGGTACAACTGGAAGGCTTACTTGCGACCTTTCAGCATATCAAAATGAACCTTAAATCTATACAAATAAAGTATTTTTTATATAACTAATATCTACTTAGAGAAGTAAGCTCAAGTGAGACATATCAACGCAAGAAATTGTCAGATTCATCAAACATATAATTTATTCTTTTTCTCTATCTATATTTTTTTTCTCTCTCTACTGTTTATATTGTGTATTTATGTATTTTTTATAATATATTTTTTGTGTTTCTTTTTTAACTTCTCTTTTATATCTTTGCACCTACCATGTTTTGTCTCTGCATCACCTTAAGGTAGACTGGTTGAAAATGCCTAAGGCATTAAGTCCGCCATTGTGCAATGTTTTTCTTTGTGCATAAAATTTTAATAATAAATATCTTTTCTTGATGTGTCTTTTTCGCAAAATTGCGTGTGTCTACAGATAAGAATGGTTACACTAGTTAGAAAGAGACAAACCAAGATTTATGACCTCTCACTCGGCGCGTGCTTACTCGCACAGTAAGCCTTCCAGTTGTACGTAGTACTTATTACTTCCATGATTACCACATACAGTGACCAAAACATTTTCTAACCATCACCATGTCACAGGTAATGGATCTATCAGAAGAAAAAGCATTGGAGCACTTTAGACAGAAGTTCAACGAGGCCATGAAGAACAGATGGACGACATCGTTCAACTGGGCCATCCACAACATCGACAAGAACAACTGACAGTGACCCGTGAGCCGTCGGCTCCCGCCACCGCACTCCCACACTACTCTGTAAAACGACATGGCCACCCGTCATACGGTAAAAGAAGTTACAACACTCACTTTAACTACTGAAAATTGTTTCACTATAAAGTTACTACTCACGTAATTGTATATAAAAATGGTGAAAGATATTCTGTAGGCCTAGTATGAGTTTTCATTACGATACTCGATCGTCGATATCGAGCGCGTTTGACTCGTCGATTGGACCGCTTCAAGGTTGTAAGAACTCTCAACCAATGAGAGCGTCAAACGCGCTCGATATCGACGATCGAGTTTCGTAATGAAAACTCATACTACGTCTACTGTTGATCAAAAGTCAGCTGTAAAACTATCACATAAGGTCCAGTTTACAACGGCCGAAACTAGTTGCAATGCTTATTGCTTCATTAAAAATACGAGGTAATTGAAAAATAATCATTTTGGCATTTTAATCAGTTTATATTTACCGTTCATTTCCATACATTAGTAGGTTTTTAATGGACAGATTGCGCTAACATGTAAACGTTTTATAATGTATCATTTTTTAATTACTATAGCAGTTAGAAGAGAATTAGTCATGCCTTATTGAAGTAATATTTGAAATTGTTACACAATTTTTACCCCGGAAACAATAGTAGATTAATCTAGCGATGAATTTGTTCATGAAATTAGCAGAATCACTTTAGAGCAGTGGTTCCTAACCTTGGGGTAATTACCCCCGCAGGGGTAAAACGGAGATTCTAGGGGGTAACACGGGATGGCAAGCCGTCACAATTGCACAAAAGCCAGAAACCGTCTGATTGTCCAGCATGGCATGAGATGTGCGTTGAGCGAAACCGAATCTTTCACACTAGTTAACTCCGAGATTTATAATAATATTACTTTTCTAGTTACCTTAACGTTTAATTTCTTACATAATAAACATATTTTCGTTCGTGTGTTTTTAATTATTTTAAATTAGCTAGGAGTTAACTCAATTCCCATACTTGTTCTCTGGGGTAGGGACATTGAAAAGGTTAGGAACCACTGCTTTAGAGCATTGTGGCAAATAAAATGTTGGTCAATTACTGAGAACATTGTCGTTGTGACGATACCTTTTTTGATATTTCAAATAGATAGGGCGAGTGATAGAATCCCTTAAGCGTTTTCTGCGGCCATTTTGTTAGCGCACTCGATTTTCAACTCTTAATAGTGCTAGAGTCAAAAATCAAGTGCGTGATAAAATCCCGCGGCGATAGTTTTAAAAACATTACATCAATTGACCATATACAACATGTAAATTAATTAACGCGCTTTTAAAAACTAGTTGGTTCACAATCGTTTACCGAATCGGTTTATATCATTTTTAATATAGGTAATTTTTTATCCCAAAAATAATTTAAACCGTAGTTTAAATTATTTTTGGGATAAAAAATTATTGTCATATTACAGACTTTTAAAATCGCAGTTTTACTTGTATTCATACAAATTTAGTCTTTCGATACACAATAAAGAAAAATAAACCTTATTCCAAGAAGGTTTTGGTTCTCCAAGAATTGGTGGAACTAATTTAATAAATAACAATGCATATACATTTTAAATTAGAAATTCAGTGTATGTATTATGATTATAACATAATTATAGTTAATTACATTACATGTTGTATATCTATTTTTGCCTTTATAATAGTAATACACTGGTTCAAATCGACATTTCCTTCGCTTGGAGACAGTGGTTATCACTCACCCCTTCATATGCATTTTTTCTGATTGAACTGATATATAAGTCGCGCGAGTTAACTGTGCACCTCACTCCGTGACGTCATCCGACGGTACCGTTTGCAAAAAATGAGAATTAGGTTAAAAAAATGAAACTAAAGATTTTTTTAATGTTAATTAAAGGTCGTTTTGATGATAAAGCGTCATAATACTATGTCATTTTACTCATGACGTTTTGCAATTAAATTGATACATATGGACTGAAATATAATGTTGGTGCAACCAAAAAGCAAAAGTAACTAACGCGTCGAAAATATAAAAAAAAGAAAAACAAACTTAATAAAAAAAAAACTTACCAAAGCAAAAACTCCACAGAAACAGTAATAATAATAGGAGATTTAAACTGTATTTAGACAATAGGGATGTTTCCTAGTTAAAAACATGGTTCTATTTAGTCCGTCATTCAGATTATAGAAAATATTGGATACATATATTTTGTTTTATCAAATCAATGAAAATTGGCAAATATAAAAGGTATCAAAGATCAGGAGTAGTGGCTGGTGATGTCACTGGCCGCTAAAAAGTGTAGCGTGCAGTGACGTCACACGAGTTTTCAACGCGCTGTGTCTTCTTCATTTTTTGTTTATATGAAAAAAGAAAAAAAAACGTGTCTGGTATTTTTTGGAAATCTGACTAACGGACGAATTAATTTTTTTTTGTCAAATACCCTATTGTAACAATGATGCTATCGCTACTAAGCGCTTACGGCAAATGCGGCGCATCGCGCGGGGAAGGGCGCATTCCAGCAAGGTGCACAGTTAACTCGCGCCAGTAGTACTTACGGATTAATCCCGTTCACATAAATTTATATATTTATACAAACAAGGACAGAACTACTTAATAGTTTGTCCAGGTAAGTGAGACCATTTATTGAGATTTAGACCGCTAGACCTGAATTTTGTAAAACGGTTGAGAAGAATTTGGAAATGTATTGACGAAAATGTGTCAGCTCTATATCTATTTACATATTACTATGAATATTACAATTGTGTTTAAAATAAATGGTCGAAATACAATCCGTGCCAGGATCACTTTATTTTAGTTAAAAAGAACTTCGTGCAAACAAAACAGATGGTTGGCAAAACTGCAAACTAAAAGAACACCTATATTCAAATTTTATTAATGTTTCAATCTGACATTTTTAAACCCTTTGGGTGTCTTAAGTTACACAATTCGACATAAGACACTCAAAGGGACAAATATAAAGTTTATTTCAGTGCAACTAAGTTCATTTCAGATTGAACATGACTATTGAAACAGTCATAATTTTTGTGCAGTGGAAATTGGGAAATGGGCCTCAGCGTAATACATGTTAAGCCACCCTGTAGTTGTCTGCCAAACGCATCCTGTTGTCCTAGTCAAATCTTTTCTATAATTCTAATATTAATCTGCTAGCCTTTAATATTTAATAGCGTGGTCTTCAGCTACCTGATAATATTTCACATAATTAATCAGCCTCTACTTCCTCCCACAATTCCCCCAACAATGGGAAACAGGCGACGCCATATTGATTTTGTTTATTGAACACTTATGCTGTCAATCAATAGTTATAAACAACCTGAAATATATAGCCATATTAGCCCTAGACCCTATGACCGTTGGAGTAGACGTGTTCTCGAGTGGAAACCGCTAATCGGTAAATGTAAGTGTGACACATCAGCGAAACGTACGGTGCCGAAAGTTCGGCTAAATACGCTCGCAGAGTATTTCAAGTACTCTATGACACATCAGCCGTAATTACGCCGTGTTCGGCGCAGGGCCTAACCTTCCTTCGGGCGGTTTTTTCAGCTAAAACGCATTTAATGTATTTTGCATAATAAGCGCCATATCACGTGATGGGTTGCGCGACCGAAAGTTCGGCGGGCGTAGCTGAACGTTCGGCGTGTGTTGTGCATCGCGCGCGTGGCGGTAACGAAGAGCGGTAACGTCTTCTAAGCCCTCAATAGTAACTTATATTCTAATTAAATCCATTTTTCTGGGCAATTCAGGTATGTCACAAAAACCGCACACCATCAAGTGTCGACACAGACAGACTGACGATGACGCCACGTAACTTTCCGTCGCGTAGCGCGCTGAACAAGACGCCGCGTTTACGTGGCACACGTGGTTCACAGGACAGGAACTTGGCTAAACATAACATACTGGCACGGATTCTATTGAGACAAGATTTTTACACTTAAATTGAACATTGGAACACCTATTGGTCGTTTTTGTAACAAAATTCTTAACTTGTGAACGGGATGTGGTTGTCCAAGACTGAAAATTGTTAATGAAAAGTTTGGTGCAATGACGCGAGCCACCGTGTTGGTCATTAGCTAATTAACTTACTATTTAAGACTAAACAGTGTCAAGTTGGATCTACCAATTATAAGGCTACATTGTCATGTAACGAACTGACATTTGTTAACGTATGTAATGTCAAAACTATGAAATGGGTGTGTAAGGCACTAATTTGCTGTCGAAAAATCATATTTCCACGTTTGATAGATCAATATTTTGTCTCGATTTTTATTCGACCTCACCGCTCTGTATAGAAAATTCACGATATAACTTTTAGCTTCTAAAAAGTTGTAAACTTGTTAAATGTATCATTATAACTTCGTATAGTTACACGGCCCAGACATTCCGATGTCGCTTATTATTTCTGAGTGGAGAAATACATCGATAACTAATGATTTTTTAATGATCATGTTTTTTTTTTTAATAAATTAATGATTTTTTTAAATTCTAGAAATATTTGTGTCATAAAAATTGATGCAGTTTTCAGTGACGTCATGTCTAGGGCCTTTAGAAGGTAGTAAGGTGTGCGGCGGCAGATTTGGCTGTGATATAATCGCGCTGCGTATGCGCGTATTAGTTGAAGGACTTTCTTTTAAGATGTTTTGTTCGGACTTGAGGTTAATAATAATAGTCGTCAATGCTTAGTTAAATACAACTAATCTATGATAATTAAGTCTAGTATATCTAAACTTTATGATAACTTATTCTTTGAATAGTAAAGAAATTTGAAAGGAAATGCATGCAAATAACTGCCATATTTGGCAGTCATAATTTGTGTTATAGTTATATTAATTTTTGGTTGGTCTAGCATGAAATCTTGTCTCCTTATAGAGAAAAAAAGACGTGTTATACCTATCTATCTAAAATAGTAGATGTTAAAATTGTACGGAATTTATATTTAGTTTCGTTAAGTGTTAGAGTTTGGATCAAAATTTACTTTTAATCTTTAGATTAAGGCGTGCGTATACTAGGTAATGGTAAGGGTATTTTTGGAGAAGGGACAGAGAGGATAAGCAGAGCCGCCGCACTCCTGAAACCTCATGAAATATAGTAATAGATACAGTGCGTTGGGGTAAGATCGGCCTTGGGGTAAGAACGTACAAATCAAATGTCCCATTTGTTTGGCTTTATTTTTAATGCCTCGTTAAAAAATAAAGCCATGCTAGCTAAGTGTAGCTAGCATTAAAAAATAAAGCCAAAATAACTGGGATATTTGATTTTGTACGTTCTTACCCCAAGGCCGATTTTACCCCACCGCACCTTACTTTTTTAATGCATGGTATGCAATGCTACTGAAAAAATATAATGAACCATACAATAAGTTAAAATAGGGCTTAATTTCACACACAGTACTAAGAAAATGTTGAAATTTATACTCTATTGGTTTAAAAAGACCAACGTTATTAAGGAATTATAATATGTATCATTATCAACCTTTTTATCGTTCCACTGCTGGGCACAGGTCTCCTCTCATACAGAGAAGGATTGAGCGTAATCACCACGCTTGCTCAATGCGGGTTGGCGATTTCAGACTTAAAGTCCAGGTTTCCTCAAGATGTTTTTCCTTCATCTTCAGTCATTGGTGTCCAAGACACACTTAGAAAGTACATATAACTTTAGAAAAGTTACATTGGTACTTGCCTGGAATCGAACCCGCGCACTCATACTTGAGAGGCTGGTGTTTTAACCACTAGGCTACCACGACTTATAATATGTATAACGCTGCGAAATTGAAGAGTACAACTGTGTCATTTTACGTCGTTTCGGTTAACTAAGTCACGTGGTGTTTTTTTTGTTTACCTTTAGTACACTACTTAAACCGATGGAGTATAACAAGCAACATTTGATAAACGTTGCATTATACCGTTTTAGGGTAAATATCGTGCATTTTAAAAGTGATCCTCCCTACATAATATTAGGTGAAATGCTCTCATTTATAAGCGTAGATTAATTAGTGAAAACATAATTTCTGCACGTTTATTTCGAGTTCATCGCGATGTGACAGCGACGAGTCTTTTATCGAATACCGAAATCGATTATCAAATTCACGATCCGATCTATTCGAAAAGGAATTACGTCGCTACTCATATACAGTTTAAATCATAGGCTTAGCAGTATTATATTGTCATATATTCGTATTCAAAGTATCACTCGCTTTTAAGATTTTTTTTAACTTCTCGCTACCTCAAGCTGTCGTGTATTCATCAAAAATCATTTATTTGCCATCGGGAAAAAAAAATCGTTTTTCAAAATGGAGTCTTAAATGGTTAAGATTCCATTTTGAAAAACGTCGTGTATTCACCAAAAATCATTTATTTTCCATGGGGAAAATTTTTTCGTTTTGTCAAAATGGAGTCTTAAATGGTTAAGATTCCGTTTTGAAAAACGAATGTGCGCATTGTCACCCGTACCCTAATTGCGTAACACACTATTACCACAGTGTAAAAATCATACAGTAGGACGACTCTTTGATCTCTTGTGAAATGCCGACATCGTCTAGTCTAGACAGTAACGCATCGGCCAGGGTTGTCACAAATAAACAATAATTATGAAATTATTTATTTATTGCAGATCAACATCGATAACTGAATGTTTTATTTATAATAATAAATAAAACAATATTATATATTAATATAGCAATGAAAACAATTTTTAAGCCGCTTTTTACTGCATGTATTATTAAGGAGTCGAGTATGACAATAAAAAATGCAGATCAGGCGAATACAAAGAGATTTAAAAATTGAACTGATGCAGACTTGATAACTGGTTACTGTGACACTGTACTGTAATATTGTTTAAATAAAGTTAAAATGAATAAATAATTCAGTTGTCAGTGCAACATCACGGTTCGGAAAAGTTCACAGCTTGAATTCTGCCCGTGACAGTTGTTTTTAAATCTCTTAAATTATCATCGTTTTAATTAGCTTAGATAAGTGTAGTCAATGAAAAAGATATATTTCAGAAATTATAACGTAAGTGATGTCAATAAATCGATGCCATAATAATGCCATAAATAAAAAACAAACACGCGTTAGCCCTTAATGATATATCCCGAACTACTAACATCGTTTTGTTCGCAGTTCGGGATCCGCTTACCCGTGTCTCGCCCCTCACACCCCGCACGATTGTCCTGTCTAGACGTCTTCGTTGGACGACTGTATGATTTTTAAACTGCTATTACTATCACTAAGAATCATTTTGAAGCGTTTTGCTAATCCAACGGCAACGCAATGAATGATGTTGAACTGCCAAAATGAAACCCATTGCTATTAATAATGTGTTACGCAATGGCCCTGCCGAGTAGTGTTAGAAATTAATGGGCTTAGCAAAAGCGTAGATTTAACGAAATTGGCACCCGATAGAAAGTTCTAGAGAAAATATACACTACCTACAATCGATTGATACTTATTAATTGTATTGTAGTAAAGATGCCTTATCATTAGTAAGTAGTTGTTGCACGGCAGTTGTGAACTTTTTAGCTAAATTGTTATACGGTTCTATACAATATGTTAAGAAAACCCTGTCCGACCCGTAAGGATAGTAAAGGTTAGGTAAACACATGACCAAATAACATTTGAAATTTTACATAATCATCATAGTAACAATACTAGTGAATTTTGAAATAATCTTTTTTTCCCGCGAATTAATTTCAACTTCCCCAAAATTTTGTAATTTTTAAAAAGTGACAACATTATTTTTGACGGTATAATTCTGAGCGAATAGCGATGCGACCGCGTGCCGCGTGCCCTGCCCCTCTTCGCCCGCGCCTTTATGGCCTACCGCACATGTTTTAAGTTACCTCTTTTTGCGAAATAATATTTATTTTTTTAGGGGGATTTTTTTTAAGTTTAGCCCGTGTTTGTAGGCATTAGTAGAATCGGTTATCGATACCTATCAATACCTTCACGGATCGAACAGGGTTTTCTTTACATATTGTATAGTGATATGTCGCCCATTATACGATTAATTAATAGCCATTAACTTGAAATCAAAATCTTAGATAATTAAGTTGTGGAACAACGAACTGCATGGCATATATTGCAAAGTTCAAACTCAATTGCATAACACCTGACTGAAAGAAAATTGACACTCAAAAACAACATAGACTACATAACATAATATTTCCTCGGTGGTAGGCCGTAACATTGGCTGCCGGCAGAAGTTACCACCCACCAGACAAAGTCTTACCGCCAAGCAATTCGTAGTGTTCCGGCATGATGTTTGGTTAAACCGTACAGAGGACGGGACTGAGCAGTTGTGTTGCGATGTGTGCCAGGTACGATGCGCCAAATGTTGTTGTGACGGGAGTTGCGTCGTGGAGGCTCTCCAGATCAATCTCCCTCTGGCGTAGCATCGTTGGTCGTGTTGTTGGGTTTAACTTTGCATCACCTCGATCAACTGCCGTTCTTCATATTCACTCAGTTTTTTGAGCGAATAGGCTTAATAAACTAGCGCGCTTTACCATCAACGATTGCATCGCTGCTTACCATCAGGCGCGATTGCGGTTAAGCACTAGTGCCTATACAACGTGTAACATGAAGGGTATATACACAACAAAGGCATGGCATTTTTACATGATATTAAACGATATTGGAAGGGTTTTATAATTCTATCTCTTTATGTTAGGAAGTTATGAGGAAAAACACCGCCTGTGATAGGCTACTATCATACTAGTCGCACAGAGATATTGAAGACATTTATCGGATTTTGGCAAGTAACGTGACGGGTAACGAGTAGTTATTAACTTATGTAGTGTGCTGCCACGTTTGTTATGATTTTATTTTAAGAAACACACGAAACCGAAAATTTGGTACCAATTTTTTGAGTATTTTATTTTGAGTTGAAACCCTTCCGATATCGTTTGATATCATCTAAAGATGCCATGCCCTTGGTATGTATATACCCTTTTTGTTACACGTTGTATAATTATTTAAAAAAAGCTAAAGTTAATAGTTAAATGGAATGTCAATGAATGTATATTACATAAGATTTTGATTTCAAATATGCATGCATAACTCTCAAATTAGTCACGTCGCTCTTTAAGACGATGACGGGTCATGATAATTTTAACGTCAAATTGTATCATTAGTGCGGAGTATTTTGCGCGGATCTCGTAATTTAATAATATAATTATGTAATGCAGTTTTGACTTCGACTAAATCAAGTTCTAGATTGCATCGCTAATATGAAGGTGGTATACATTGAATATTCGCTTAGATAATCGTATCTTTTTATCGGTAATAGGCCATAACATCGGCTGCCGGTAGAAGTTACCACCCACCAGACAAAGTCTTACCGCCAAGCGATTCGTCGTGTTCTGTCATGATTTCTGGTGAAGCCTTACGAAGGACGGGTCTGAGCAGTTGTGTTGCGATTTGTGCTGGGTACGATGCGCCAAATGTTGTTATATCGGGAGTTTGGTCGTGGAGGGTCTCCAGATCAATCTCCCTCTGGCGCAGCAAGGTTAGCTGTGTTGTTGGGTTTAACATTGCATCGCCTCGCTCAACTGCCGTCTTTCTTCCAATTCACTAAGTTTTTTAAGTGAATATGTGTAATGAACTAGCACACTTTACCATCAACGATTGCATCACTGGTTACCATCAGGTGGGATTGCAGTCAAGCACTAGTTTATAAAAATTACTTTAAAAAAATCTTAATTAAAAAAAAAAGACGCATTGGATGTGTCATTTAAGACAAATGAAACGATTATGAAATATGTCGATTTGAGAACCAGATCCTTTTTCGTCAGTTTAAATTGCTTAAATAAAGCATAACAAGTGTAAATAAGGTAAATGATAGAAAATATGATTTTCGTAACGAAAACTTTTCTATTATTCTGGTTTTCGACGTAAGACGTCTTCTTCTTCTTCTACTTTAGCCTATAGAGGCCCACTGCTGGACAAAGGCGTCTCCCAAGGCCTTCCGCCATAACCGATCTTGTGCTGCCCGCATCTATCGGCTTCCCGCGACCTTCACCAGGTAGTTCACCTTGTCCGCTCTCGGTCCGGCCGCCTAATCGGCGAACACATTTTTGTCAAACGATCCCAACTGATCCCAACTAGTCGCAATCATTTGACAAAAATGTGTTCGCCGATTAGGGGGCGGGTCTTGTTGTTTCAGGCCACCTTGTTAGGGCCCGTAAGACGTCGTCATAATAAAATTAGGACGGAAACAATACAATTATTTTCTCAAGCGAATGTTCAATGTTTACTGTTTAGTCATACAGTTATTGCATGTCAGTTGTATTCAATTATACATAGTTCTAACAATTAGTTTGCACATAAGTCAGGTAATAAAAATAAGAAGTGAATTAAGAAATACATATAAGCTCTCAGAAACCGTATGTGCTGGTGAAGGCTACCTTGCAAAGTCTTTCCTTAAAGAAGAAAAATATTTCATTAGACATTGGTGCCGAGTCCCTTGTTCTCAAACTAAACTAAATTTATATTCAATGCATTGTTTTCTTTTTAATTTATTCAAAAAAGTACAGAAGATAAATATTATTTGGTGTGGTCAAATTAAAACACACCATATATAAGCCCCGTAAGTTGATATTGTGATTGGCGGCCATGTTGGTGATGTAGTCGAAGTCGCACCGTCAGTACCGTTCGCAATTTCAGTCCGTGCTTACGCGCATCGAATACTTGTTATAGCTTTTTGTTTTTGTTATCCTGTTTTATTCTTGTTCTTGGGTTTTGTTGTCTAAATTAATTAACAGTTGAAATTTAAGCGCACAATATAAATATGGTTGAAAAAATTGGTTGCCTGTAAAGTCGGTATACGGGCGAAAGTTTTACGTGACAACGACTTTGAGTGGTAAAATAATTTTAATGTGAATATTCATTCGTATAGTAGGAAGAAGGATGAAATAGTAGTAACAATTTAAAACATTTAAGTATGATACTTACTTTTTCTGTCTCTCTCGCTCTTAGGCGGGCTAACTGTGCTCGAGTGGAAGGGACGCGTGCCTTTCACTTTTTATTTATGTCTGTCTCTCTCGCTCTTAGGCGGGCTAACCATGCCCGAGTGGAAGGGACGCGTGCCTCTCACTCGCTCTCATTGTGAGCGCATAACGTGAGCGGAGCGTAACGCAGTTTCTTGAAGTGTCACCCGGCAAACCAATTTATAAGTCGTTGTTACGTCAAAAATTCTTATAGGTAGTAATAAAAAAAATACTCGTTCTCTTCAAATTCGTTATAATGAATGATAGTTTATTTGTCAGAATATGAGTGAGTAGGTATAAAAAGTGTATGCATAATAAAATTATAAAATAAAAATAAACGTATAACCCTAGCTTATTAACTTTTACTAAAAACTTTTTTGCTAGCTGTCCTTTTGTGCGACGGATGACGTCACGCAGCTGTTATTCAGACAAGGTTCCATCGCAATATCAACGTGCGGGCTAGACAGATTTTATACGTCAGACACTAATTTGACAGAACTAAACTAATATATCTTTTGTTCTTTTCTTAACGAAGTAGAAACAAAAAGATGAATTGAGCTTAAATTTAGTTTAATTTGTTAACAAGATAATCAGCGCTACATCAATTGGGTTTGAATAATGATCATAGTTTTTTTTATGATTGTCTCAGAAATTCGTAAGGTAATAATAATAATTTTGCTTAGTTTTTGTAACAGAAATACTTTTGACAGATATAGAATAATTAATATTACGTACAGCTCAATTCGAAATTTTTGGTAACTCGGAAGATAAAGCGAGTGACCGCGCAGTAGCCAATTCACGTGTCAGTGGGGGAGAGGGGCGGTATTGCGCAGCGAGAAGCGAACTTCAGAGTCGTCATAAACTGTGAATTGAGCTGTAAAAAGCTTAAAAAACTTTTTTTAACAAATTCTTTTTCTAAAAGCCACAAAAGACAGATCCAGTAACTTTGCCTTTACCTCGAATAATATTAGACATATCACAAACTGAGCCATGTATGATATAATTAGATAGCCAAGAAATTAATACCTTTGTGCGGTCGAGTGTTTTTGTCACATATTTTTTTTTATTAAATACAGGTTTAGTTTATTGTAATTTATAAAATTGATACTACAATCCGCGGTTAAGTTGTCTATGTTATATCAAATTAATGCGCTTTACCATCAGCGATTGCATCACTGCTTACCATCAGCGAGATCGCGGTCAAGCACTAGTTTATAAAATAAAAAAGTTGTCATTCGATTTCTTTATCGAAAATTCGCTTGTTGTAGCTGTCATTAATTTACAACTATATACCATTTTCATATAATATATCGTCTTTACCATGAATTTGCGTGTAACCCAATTCAATACTTTAGACACTAGACGCTTAGAAAAACAATTAAACTTCTATTAAGTTTCATCCAGTGTGTAGGCAAAAACATTCGCCCGTCAAATGTTATAAACACTGAAATTGATTACCTTTGCTATAATTATTATAAACCAAGGTACCGCTGAAGCACAGTCTTACTACCTAGTATTCTATATAGATCTAGTACGTTTGAAGTGACGCGTGAAGTCTGTGGAACTTGAGAATACCGCGCAAATACATGCGAGAATGCCGCGGTGCGACACCGATCCTGTGGTTAGTTATTAGGTCAATATTGTCATGTCTAATATCACTGGTTACAAACTATCAACGTTATATTTTCTATATACGAAATCTGAATATAGTTCGTTCAGAATAAGCTACTGAATCGATTCCAATCATTTTTACACCATGTTATATTTTTTCCGAAATATATTTAAACAATGTTGCAGTGTGGTTACCAAGCGCGCAACACACCTGACGGTAGGTCATAGTACTAGGAGCCCCACTCCCCTCAACGCCGCGCCGCTTCCGACTCGGGCGGGCGAGCGGTGCGTTGACTATATTTTTATTGGGACCACCAAGTAAGATAACAAGCTCATAACTTTGTGGTTTTTCATGATATCTTTTTGAAATGTTGTACTTAGATTTTTTAAGTAAAAATACTGGACACGTGTTTCGAGTTTCACATAAAAAATGTTATTTTAATCAAATTATATTCAGGTTGCGTATAAAGTAAAAATAACCTTTTATACGAACAAGCCCAGATCATATTAGTATTACTGTTTCCCAGGACCAGTTTGGAGTTGCCTCGTTGCTATGACCACAACAGACAGATAGTGTCACTATATTTATTGAGATCAAATGTCTTGTAATTTGCATATTATATATAACTGATTACGAAGCCTATAAATAGAGAATTTTAATATTAATTCATACTGGCCGCAGTTTCACACGAGTCCTAAAGGATTCGAATTGAAAATATCCTGTCTTTTGGTTTGGAAATTTTCATTTAAACATCTTTATAAATTGCACATATTATAGTTTTGGTATATGTGGGTGCCAACCGAGTTAGTTATTGTATACATTAGACTATTTTTTTTTTTATGGAAATACATACGCAGATTAAGGAATTAGAGGAATGAAGTTTCTGAATGTGACAGAATGACTCATCCAAATAATTACCAACGTATCAATAAAAGCATTCTAAGATCGGCATTGAATCTGTCTTACGGGATTGTAGAATACATTATAAAATATTATAGAATAATACTAAAAAGAAGCTTGGTAACTGTATCACCTTTGAATGGTTAATCAAACAAAAGCAAAAGATTTCACGCGTTATAACCTCAATGTAAAACATCTCTAAAGAACAAGAAATAAGTTGAGTTTAAAATGCCCACGTACGTACTATATTAAATGTTTAAAAAATGCTGTCAACTGAATTAAAATACTAGATGATGAGAACTCTGCGAGGTCACAGATTTAATTAAATACGGATATTAATAAACCAACGCACTGATACACTGAATAACCTTGTATCGCGTTCCATGAGAAGTAAACAAAGAAAGAAGAAGTAAAGAAGAAGGTAAAAAATCAAGCGAACGTTTACAAAGGAAAAAAAATAAAAATACTGTTATTTATTTGTTTTTTTCTGTGACAGCGGTACCTATCAAAATAAACCATATAACACTGCCAATAAGTGAATAAGTAGACTGATCGCCTTCTCTTATTTGTTAGCAATAGATATATACAGTTATAATACATAGACGGTACATATGTAGCTCAAGTTCAGTTAATATTAATCGCTAGGTACGCAACGACGTGTTATTATTGTTATCAATTTAAACATGTAAAGACTGGAGAACTGTATCAATGCATAGGGCAAATTTGCACAGTGAAAAGTTACATAGGGCAAAATTGCACAATGAAAAGTTACATAGGGAAAAGTTGCACCGTGAAAAGTTCCATTGGACAACAGTGCATTGGGATTTTTTGTAGCTGTTATTGAAAATGCATCTAAGAATCACGTACACAAGACATAACTTCCGAGGTCTAAAAGCCTATGGCTAGTATCATGTGGCATACATTCTGTCTCAAAAATGGTCTTCCGAATATTCCTAAAAATGGCAGTGTTGTTACACTCTCTTTGTGCCTTTAAATGGAAAGAAATATAGTAATGATTCTGATTTTTGTTTCGATTCGTTTGATTCAATTGCCCTTTTATTTTATGTCTAGAGGTATATAACTCTCACTAAACAATCACCCTGAATGATAGATATTAAATTAATTAATAAAACAATATAAACGTTGATACAGTTTTCTAGTTTCCAAAATATAGTTCTATAAGCCATAATGCCATAACTTGCTTAACATAAATACTTCCGTTAGCTACCGTAGCTTCTCATAGCGAGTATATGAAAGATAATCTTAATAGATATAAAAGATTGTTAGCTAAAATAGTTACAGTAAATAAATAAGTCATCTTTATAACTTTATTTTGGAGATCGGGACATATGGCTATTGAATATAACTTTTTCACGGACGGCATTGTTTGATAGTACTTATTTTATAATACAGACGACAGCACATCAAGCTACTACAATCTGTCAAATTTCTTTATTAGATTTTCAACTTTATGGCTAAAGTATTACGGATTAAGGTTGATTGCGAATATTTGACAGTTTCGGGTAGCTTGACCTGCTGTCGCCTGTCCCTACATGACGTCGGAAAAGTTGTGACTTCTGTAGAAACTTACAATTCAAGAATTGAGTCTTTTAATATTATTTTTGCTCTATAGTCTCTGGATATTGAATTGAATAGAATACTTTTTATTATGTACACCATATAAATATGAAGATTTTAGAAAGGGTGATACAATGGGCGATCTTATCTTTAAGAGCGATGTCTTACAAAAAACTATAAGTACTGTACTTTTTGATTTATGGAAACCTGAAAGCTTATGTAAACAAAATATGAACTTCTAGTGGTCGCAGGCGCTGTTAATAAGTATGAGGCCCTGGGTTTGAATACCTGATCAAGTAAAGAGCTATTGGATTTTTCTTTCAATAATTTCTCAGTAGCATCCCAGAGTTTGGACTTCTGCCTGGTTGATTGAAATAATCTTGGTCTCAGGGACAGGACTTGAACACTATAGCGAAGTGTGTTTGTACTATAACTACATCTCTGTGTTACCCTTTGAATAACATAGCGTGATGTTTTGCATTCAATAAGGTAGTGACACGCGTCCTGACACATGCGTGCCGCGGTCAGCTGAATGTCCGCTCGGTAGAAAGTCTAGTTTCTTTTCGCATGATTGGATATATTGGCTACCATAGATATGTTTCATTATTTACACATATAACAAAAACAAGGTCATGTCTGTATATTGCGGATAAGGTTTAATTAGGAAGAAATATAATTTGAAAGTCTCCTTCAAATTAGCAATGACGTCACAATGACATTTTGGGGATATGAAGAGGCTGAAGGTTCATTATGTTGTATGTTCTTTTTTAATTCTCGTGTTTTTTTTATATAGCCTTATGTCCTCATCTTTATGTTATAATAGATTATATATCTACCCGTATCGAATTTAGGGTTAGTGAACAATAGTAAATAACAAAGATTTTTTTCTGGATTTTAAATTATAAATTTATTTTTTTGTACATTTCGGAGATAAAAAAATATACAATAGTTGATGAAAAAGGTCTCTAGAAACAATATTCAAATGAAATAGAACTCTTAAGGTGTACTCATTATAGTTTATTTTTTGTTACGTTTAATTCACTCAGTGTATTGTGTTATTTGTACATCAATATCACACCTATGTAATAAATATGTACGGCTCATGGTAAACTATGTAAGGTTATATCGCTTCCTATGTAGTGCTAAATACTAATTAGTTTTTAAATGTAGCGTTGCGCGAAGGGAACGAATCTGATGTATCAGTTGCTTTTGTTTTGATAAACTTTGTATTTTTATAGTTTTAAGTGTTTATCAAGGAAAAATGTGAGTAAAGACGCTTGGATGAGTCAATGTGTTAGCCTAAAGTTATAAATGAAACATGGTATTCGCTATTTATCTTGAGGTTTGGGTAATGTTGGCTTGTTATAATGTTGTAAGCCTTATGTAAACAGCTCAGTCGCCTACATCGCGCAACGATACTTTTTTTTTAATTTTCTCAAGTCCTTTTTTGTAATGTAAATATTACAGTCTTATTTATGAGTGATAACGAGAACGTCAAGAACGCATGGAGTGCGTGTGTAGCGTACGTGAATGTTTGAATTGTATTATAAATGAATTGATGCACGATGGAGATACGAAGCTTGGTTATTGTGATACTGATGCAGTGGAATACCTCAGGTATCATCAGTAAGTAGTCACCAAATATTATTGAAGGAATAAGTGTTAAGAGGATTGTCATCGAGTTTAATATTAAATAATACAAACATTAATTAGCCATATTCCTAAATCATTATTATAGTTAAGGATCACGATACATCTCAAGTCTACATACAATAGTTCCTTTGTCATGTGTCATGTAATCATACTACTAACGAGAATGTGTAATAGATTCGTTTAAATATTGTATAAAGTAATTTACTGAAAATATCTATCTCAAATGTCATTTTATAGAATAAATTAAAATTATTATATTACGCTTACTTATTTGTATTATTCTTCAAATCCTTTGACACCCTATCAATCTTCTATTAAGAGTGGACTCTAGTGCCGAGGAATTTGAGAAATAGGTATTTGAAGAAACTATTGCCGTCGCGCCGCTTTCAACCTTTCCCCGTAAAGTGCGAAAGGGACAGTTGCAACTCAGGCTGATTTTACCTGCAAAAAGCGTTGACCAAAAGATGTTTCGTATTCCGCTATATCTTTTTCAAAACACGACAGATCTCAACAATTTTTATATCAAAATTTAGAGAATGAGTATACCTATGCCTCTATTATTTTCTTTTTTGTCAAAAACTTATCACATTTGTTTAATAGTCGTCTGAACATCGCGGTAAAAATGGGTTATTTTTCGGGATTTTGAAACATCATATTTCTTTTATTAATTAAATTTTTGAAAAAATCAAATAATAGGGGCGCGTATAATCAAGGTGTGAAATGGTAGAAAAAAAAAATCATTGCTCTACGCCACTAGAGTTCCCTCTTAAGTCATATTTGATGGGTTTGAACAACATCAAGTAACCGAAATCCAAACCGCCACCGGTCGGTGAGCTAAATGAACATCTGGTGGAGGCCTCCATCCACTCCAGCACACCAGGAGGAGTACATCGCCTGAAGCCCCCTGTAAGTTCAACCTTTTCCTTATTTGTCTGTGCTTGCTAACGGTTTCTCTCCGTATTTCAGTTTAAATATTTTTTTTATAAGCTATAAACTAGCGCTTGACCGCAATCCCGCCTGATGGTAAGTAGTGATGCGATCGTTGATGATAAAGCGCGCTAGTTTATTAAGAGCCTATTCACTCTAGCCTTGAAGACACTCAAATTGTAGTGTGACTGAAACACCGCCGCTGGAAAATTGTTCCAGTCCCTCGATGTACGCGAAATAAAAGAGGAAGCAAAACGCTTCGTCCGGATTGTAGTGGTGTTAACAACGTGAAGGTGGAAAGTCGAAATATACCTAACGTGCGCCTATTTTGCAGTCTATACATATACTGAGGGATCGCCAACCCGAGCAAGCGTGGTGATTAAACTCAATCCTCCGTATGAGAGACCTGTGTCCAGCAGTGGGACGATAACAAAAAGTGGATGATGATAAAGATATCGAGGGAATATAAACATGATATAATATAAACCAACATGTTTTTTGGTAAATCATGCTAAAAGCAAAAGTTCCTTCCTGCTCATTAATTTGTAAGTAAGTAGGTATGATGAATCTCAAAGGTTGACTCAATCGAGAGTTAGACGTCCACACTTAAACAACCTATATGTACAGACGACAGCACGTTAAGCTACTACAGTCTCTCAGATTTCTTTATTAGATTTTCAACTTTATCTCTAAAGCTTTAAAGCTCACTTTTGATTGGAAATGTTTGACAGTTTCGGGTAGCTTGACTTGCTGTCGTCCTTCCCTAAAAGAACTTAGCTTGCATGAGCGAGCTCAGCAAGGTAAATTTAGCAGCCCCCTCGGATTGGTGAGATTTTGTTTCGGAACCCTAATAATACTTAAGAGTCCGTGCACAAAATTCTCTCGCTGCTACAATTTAGGTAAAATCGTTGCGATGTTACCTTTGTGTGCATCGTTCTAGCAGCTAGACGCACACGCGCGTAAATATCGAGCTTAGTGAACGCTTAAACATTTTTGATCCTTTAGAAGATATTATTCTAAATTATATAAAGTATGATTTGTGAATAGTCGGAAACGAGTGCACATTGTATATTTATCACAATTTAGATGAATATTGATACATTTTGAAATTAAAAAAATATGGTGTAATGATAGTTTATTACATAGGCAATTTAAGAAATAAAAACATATACGGTAAAATGAAATATTAGAATAAGTAATCAGTTTAATTTAATATTCTTCTTTAATATAATATTATCTAGAAATCTAAAATAAATAAATAAATATATACTGACAAATCACACAGCTTGAGCTAGCCCCAAAGTAAGTTCGAGACTTGTGATATGGGATACTAACTCAACGATACTATATTTATAAGAAATACATATATAGATAAACATTCAAGACCCAGGTCAATCAGGAAAAGATCGTTTTTCATCATGACATGGCCGGGGATCGAACCCGGGGCCTCCGCGTCGCAGGCAGGCGTGTTGACCGCTGCGCCACGGAGGTCGACAGAAAACAAAAAAAAAAAACAATCTAAAAACCCTAAACAATCTAAAATCTATTAACAAAATTTTAGGGTTAACATAATTATTACGCGATAATATATCGACGCTTGAAAGGCAATCATATCTAAGCGACAAAAATTCGTAAATTGAGTTATATACAATTATACACCAAACGACGCAGAAAAATCTGGCGGTTCGAATGGTGTATATAACTCAATTTACGAACTTTTGTCGCTTAGATATGATTTCTAGGGTCATCACGAATCGTCTCGCTCGCAGGTTCGACGACTTCCAGCCTCCCGAACAAGCAGGCTTCCGAAAAGGCTTTAGCACCATAGACCACATTCATACGCTGCGGCAAGTTATACAGAAGTCCGAGGAGTATAACAAACCACTATGCTGGCGTTTGTGGACTATGAGAAGGCCTTCGATTCGATTGAGACTTGGGCGGTGCTACAGTCTCTCCAGCGGTGCCAAATTGACCATCGATACATTGAGGTGATAAAGTGTTTGTACAAAAACGCCACCATGTCAGTCCGTCTCCAGGATCAGGACTCGAAACCGATCCAACTGCAGCGTGGAGTGAGACAAGGAGATGTCATATCTCCTAAATTGTTCACTGCTGCGTTGGAAGATGTCTTCAAGCTCCTGGACTGGAAAGGACTTGGCGTCAACATCAACGGCGAGTACACATCACTAATCTCCGTTTCGCAGATGATATCGTGGTCATGGCTGAGACCCTGGAAGACTTGGGCAAAATGCTCAATGACCTCAGCAGAGCTTCCCAACAAGTGGGTCTAAAAATGAACATGGATAAGACGAAGATCATGTCGAACTCTCATGTCGCACCCACTCCAATTGTAGTTGGTTGCTCTGCACTCGAAGTTGTTGACGAGTATGTATACCTGGGACAAACAGTCCAACTAGGTAGGTTCAACCTCGAGAAAGAGGTCATCATCATCATCCCAGCGTTATTCCCAGTCGCATCCGAAGCCTTTTTCAGCTTTGGAGTCTGGGGTCCGCTTTACCAGTCCAACTGCTGATATGGCTAAACTTCGACATTTTCCGTGAAGCGACTGCCGTCTGACCTCCACAACCCGAAGGCGACATCGAAGCATTACAGTTAGACCAATTGTTGGACTTATGAGGGCTCCAACTACCCGTAACGACTGCCACTAGATGTTCGTATGGCAACCGGGACCAACGGCTTAACGTGCTTTCCGAGGCACGACCAGACCAGTGCAAATATTCATATTCATGCATACAAATACTTGCACTGTGCGGGGATCGAACCCGCGCCACCCTGCGCAGCGGCCGCGTCCGCTACCGCTACGCCACGGAGGCTGTCAACTGCACCTGTTTAGGATAAAACGTCTGGGTACCAAGCACCATTGAAGCACCGGGGCTTTGCAAGCATTATATGGTTGCAGAGACTTTATTAAACAGCACCTGTAAGATTGCCGATCGATACTTCGAGAAAGAGGTGTCTCGGTGAATCCAGCTCGGTTGGGCAGCGTTCGGGAAGCTACGCTACATCTTCTCGTCGTCCAAGATACAACAGTGTCTCAAGACTAAAGTCTTTGACCAGTGTGTGTTGCCAGTGATGACTTACGGAACTGAAACGTGGTCGCTCACAATGGGCCTCATACGAAGGCTCAGAGTCACACAAAGGGCAATGAAAAGAGCGCTAGGAGTTTCTGTGCGTGATCGAATCAGAAATGAGGAGATCCGCAGAAGAACCAAAGTCACCGACATAGCTCTGCGAGTCGCTAAACTTAAGTGGCAGTGGGCAGGGCACATTGCTCGTAGAACCGATGGCCGATGGGGCAGTAAGGTTCTGGAGTGGCGGCCACGTACTGGAAGACGCAGCGTAGGGAGGCCCCCAACAAGGTGGACCGATGACCTGGTGAAGGTCGCGGGAAGCCGATGGATGCGGGCAGCACAAGACCGGTCAGCGTGGAAAGCCTTGGGGGAGGCCTTTGTCCAGCAGTGGACATCTATAGGCTGTAGAAGAAGAAGAAGATATGATTGCCTTTCAAGCGTCGATATCTATGTCCTACCTACTGTAGTAAGTATATATAAATAAATTAATTTTCCTTTTGAGTTTTTGCAATAACTAAATAATTAGTTTATGGATACCAATATTAAAGTGTAGTGTAAGTACCTACATATACAATATCATAATCATCTGCCTAGCCTTTTTCCCAACTATGTTCGGACCGGCTTCCAGTCTAACCGGATGCAGCATTTAGGATTACGATAGATACCTCCAGTTAGACAGATTTCCAGTATTTAGGTAAACGATATATAAAACAAAAACATGTTTAAAATATTATTTAACAAAGAATTTTAAAGCAACCGTAAGAATACCTTAAAGAAATCTCTTAGATGAACTTCAGGACCTAGCTGCCGGCATTAGCCTCCTATTATTTGAAAATGAAGTGTCTCGTAGAGGCATTGAACGAGATTTTCTTGGATCGACAATTTCGGGCAATAGGCAAAAGTTGGTTTTTCGTCTGTGCAGTAATAGTTTTCACATTGTGAATGGTCTCCATAAATATGTTGTGGGCTGTTGATAATGTCTTTTTGTAAGTTTTTGATTTGCTCAGTAAATGGAACATTTTGAGTTCCTCGGAATCTTACTGCTGCTTTCACAGCAATTCGTAATCGGTTCACTCGATCAGAATGTAGTAGCTTGCGTTCGTTTAATGGGATGGACGTATCTTTCATCAAACTTAAATTTTTCCCATTATAATTGCGCATTAAGTGATTGGAACACTCCACTTTTTCGACCGTAACGTTTGAATATGGCCTGCTTTCCAATATGTTTTTATACACACTTGAGTCACCATCAGCAATAAGTTTTGCATACACTAAATTATGTGTTTTCACAGATTCTCTAAATCCCTCAACGATTATTGATTTCTCCATACTAGTGGAAGAGCCAGTATGATTTTTATTACACCGGTGTTTCAGGGGTGTAATATTTTTATTAGCTGCACGGGAACATGTAACACAGTATTTATTTTTAATACCAACATGTAATAATTTGCCAGTTTTCACCCCTATTAGCTAGCTCCAACGCCTGCTGCGGAAGAAAAATTTGTTTTATATGAACGTTTTCCCCAAGCAGCATCAGCTGTTACGGCTATAGTTGGTATACCTGATGGACTTACATTGCCACTTTCGAGAGCTATAGAAGCCTCTTCCTTACCAGCTTCTATCATTGTGGCTTCGGCTGTAGTTTTCCACCAGTTAAATAAATTGACGTGACATTTTTCATAAATGGATTTATTCATAAGTGGTCAATCTATGGAAGCAGCTAGCTCATTTAAGTTGGTTCGACCACATCCGATACTTATAACTCCCGAAACAGCGCTTTGGTTAACGTCCAGTTTGTTTGTTTTAATTTGACACGTCTTTATCAGGAATTGACTTCCACACATTGCACATGACAATGAAAATGTTGAACAAAACCCTTGCAATTTTTCTTCAATTATAACGAGGTTTGATGCATTGCATCCAAATTTTGAATTGTGACTTAATATGTTAATAAATTGGTCAAAAAAATACTGAAAATCAACTACTCTTCGTCCTTCTATAACCAACAACGAAACTGGTGACTGCTGAAACAACAAAAATTCAAACTTATGTGTGTTTCTGGTGAATTAAATTAATTATTATTACTTAATGTGCATTAAATGCAGCATAGTTAGTACATCCAGTACATACCTTGTTTGACTCAGTTTCAAAGACATCGCTTGAAAATAAATTTGTTGCCAAACAACTAATAATAATTAATGATATAGGTATTGTTCCTGTTTATTATAGTCTAAGTATATAATGTAAATATATTATAAATGTTTCTTTAATAGTTATTCTGACTTTATGTATGTAATGTTTTTTTTTTGTTGTTTTGTATAATTTATTCTTACTTATAGCACTGAATTGGAATGCTCTGTAATAGTGCTATAATTGTATGTTTCTAAATAAATAACTTACTTCCTTTGGATTATTTTCTTTACTCTGCAATAAATAGCATATGAATATATAAAAAAAAACAGTAACAAGCTGTATTTGATTGAAAGACTTGTGAAATAAAATTAATAAATAATTGTAGGTTATTGTGGTATTGGTGGTTGTAGGTTATGGTTGGTTTGGAAGTAAAAAGGGGAGGCCTTTGCCCAGAAGAGGGAGACACAGTAGGCTATTAAAAAAAATGAGATAGCAGAAACGTACTGTGCCTACATCAACTTCGACACTCATAGTAGATGACGAAGTGGTATCCAGTTGATTAAAAGTACGTTCTTTAAGCACTTGTCTGGCTCTTGCCATTCCCTCTCTATTCCTCTTTCTTTTATTGATACATTGGTAATGTGCTCCCTTGTTTCGCCCCATTATCTTAAAAAAAAAATGAGTTTAGGTATAACAAAAGCATTATGTGAATTGACTTTAATAGAGAACTAAAAACCCAAGATATTTTTAAATTGGTTCACAAATTGGTTTACCATCAACGATTGCGTCACTGCTTACCATCAGGCAGGATTGCGGTCAAGCGCTAGTTTATAATATATATAAAAAAAAAAAAACAAATGATGGAAAAATCTACGAACTCAAAAAAAATATACTCCTTCATTTTTAAAGTCGGTTAAAAATTAGTTAAAGCAATCCAAGGGATAAGTCGTAAATATCCTAATATAATTCACAACTAATATAATATTACTAAGAAAGAAAAATAATTAAAGGACCAAGTTGTGGTAGTCGCAGTACATTTTTTACATAAACCTACGTAAACCTCGCGAGCTCTTGGCGACACAAAGTGATACGTCCTCTCTTTGCGCTAGCCGTGTTACCACTGAGCCGGCGGCGTTTGCGCGCTCGTAAATATAGTAGATTTTGACATTGATTTTCATGATGAAAAAAATTTTTTTTTAGAAAATAAACTTTTGTTTCTATTATAAAAATACCTTAAAATTAATGAGGCATTTTTTAATTTTTAAAAAAAGTTGCTTTATTATAGAAAAAACATACTTGTTTGCCTGCAGTTTTCCCTTGAATTTCTTAATTTCTGTCTTCTTTTTTGGCTGAATTATGAAATAAACTCAAAAAGGGATCAAGCTAGCACCAAGATAGTTATATGCTGATGTGAATAGTACTTTTTTATGGGCAAAATCGCTTGTAGTTTCTTCAGAAACTATGGTCAAACTTCACTCGAACGTGAAATTTGAAAAAAAGAGTATTGGAAATTGTAGATTTACTACTAATTATGAAGTTTCTTGAAAAAAGTAGTCAAGCTAGCACCTAGATGAAGAGTTGTACTATCCATATCATACATAATTTTACTAATATTATGTAACATATTCTCACAATCATGGAACAAAATTGATCAAAATGAGCAGATTAACAGGACGGACCCTTAATTTAATTAATGAAACACCATTTTCCATTTATCTGTCTGTTTATCATTAGCTACTAGACAGTTGAAAATTTAGCAGATGCATTTCTGTTGCCGCTATAACAGAAACAATAAAAACGGAATAAAATAAAAGGGGCGATACAATAGACATGATTTTTATAGATAAACTAGCGACCCGCCCCGGCTTCGCACGTGGACAAATGATATAGGTACCTAAGCCTTCCTTAAGAAACGGTGGCCCTTCAATAAAAATAATGTCTACTGTGCCGCCCATGATCCAATCTCTGAATCTGCAAGATACATCGACCTTAATGTCCATGGATAGCCAGTTCCACCACCTTCGTTTTATGTTTCAAATTGTTTTTTAAGTTTTAAATCCACGTTATTTCAAGATAACAAACAGGTATCTACTTCTAAGTTTTATCATAATCGACGTGATGTGATCGTGTTTTAATTTGATTATTGTGCTTTTTTTATACATTTAAAAACGTACTAGCGAAGTGTTTTTTTATCTTTTATTTCGCTGCACACAATCAACATCCTTTGCATACCAACTTTTACGTAAATTTCATTGACTCTCAGAACAAGCAAAAGTCTTTGTATTTCAAACAAACGAGCCATAAATTAAACGTGATTATCATTATGTTAATAAGATTGCACGTGTTCATATAAATTCGAGAATGCTTAGTGGCCGAGATAGACTGACAAAACATAGTTTAATGTCCTCTCTACACATTGATTAGTCGAAAGACCACTTTAGTTTATTCCACCGTAGCGGCGCAGTCACACCGCTACGAAACTTACCCAAGCGCGCGTCTCCACAATTTCCCGCCAAAAATAGTGACGTAACAATTTCCGTGACCTGTGTGAATATGAGTGTGATTTTTTAATTTTATTTTTTAATTGTTTAAAGTGATAAAGGAATTAAATTAAAATGACGGCTGGGAATGAAGAACATGAGCCCCTGATCACATCGTCTGTTGATAACCAGCGTGTTTCATTCAATAATACACCACCAGTAAGTGTAAATACTTAATTTTATTTAAGGGAAATGTTGATTTGAAGACAGAAGAACACCCATTTTTTTTTTTTTTTCTAAAGTTAAACGTCGGTCTTTGTAAGAAAGTTCGTTGTTAAGCTTGTTACATTGTTACGAGGGAAATTCATTAAATAAGAAATTTTACAAATAAAGGTTAGCAGAGATGACGTAGTTTTGTTTTGATTAGATAAAGTATTAGGTTATAGATAACTGAAACTAGTTACTAAGTCCATTATTTGCTAATAGACTTACTTTGTATAATAGCCACAGGAACATCTCGTCAGCCTACCATTTAAGTGTTCTTCGAGAAGTGCATTCATTCAATTGAAAATAAGTATGTAGCTTCATAAAGGGATAATGATTTTTTTCGTGGTTCAAATACAAACTTGTTGGTTCCATGGGTCTATACATGACTATCCAATCTATAGTACTTACTTCCGAACAGTGCGTATAAAAATTTCATTAGATACAAAATTATAACAAAATATTACATTACAAAATGTGGCATAGCGCAGAAAGCTACTCAACTTCCTCTTGGAAAAAATAAGTTATAAAGATAGTAATTGGATTAAGAGATTTACAAAAACTTACATTAGGCTGCTAATTAGTCTGTAATAGATTTTCTAGGACTTTGTTAGAGCACAAAGTTTCTTAAAAATGTGTTTTCTTCCTTATCAGGTCAATAAAAAATAGCAACATTTTATTGATTTTAATATAAATGATTCTAATTTAAAGGATTTAATTGGGTGCAGTTACAACCACCATACATAACAACCATAAAGACTAACTCAACAACACATTAACTTATTAATATTTCATTTGGTTTACAAACATCAAATGGCTACCAAAAATTCCACGCTGTGTACGATCGACCAAATTACAATATAGATGTTTGAAACGAAAAGAAAAATAAACCGGACTCTATGTTAAATAGCTACGAGAAAAATGTTACCAAGGCAGTGTTTTGGATTCCGTGGGTTCAGACGAACTTTAAAATACTTGGAACTGGTTTCCTAATGCGCCGGTACTTTTGTTGGAATTTCGGTCTAATTTGATTTAAATAGCCCTATTTAGTAAACCGCTTTTACTTGTTTTAGATTGAGTAATAAGCTGATTGGTTCAAGTTGATTTCTTGTCACAAACTTAATTTACGTTCAGTGGATCTTTTTCGGAGAGCAGCGGTGGCCTAGTGGTTGGGTAGCAGCGACTTACAAGTTGTAGGTCGTAGGTTTAAACCCCATCAGGCGCTTTACTTTGTGTAAATTATTATCACCGCTGTTCTCAAAACGGTGAAGGAAAACATCGTAGGAAACCGGCATGTCCTAAAACCAAAAATATCTAAGACATGTGACACCTACCAACCCGATATCAGTTCGGCCGTACCTAATCTTTTACGGCCCACTCTCTCTTACCGAGAGGAGGCCTGTGTCCCAAAAGTGGGAACATTATGGATTGATTATGTATGTATGTAGGTATCTTTTTTACCTGACTACGGCAAAGCAAAAGGAGGGTTATGATTTTGACAGGCTATGTATGTATGTATGTTCACCTGTTCCCTCGTACCTTCTAAACTACTTATCAGAATTCGACAAATGATATATCATTAGCAGCGTCTTAATAGGGATGTATCCAAGGTATGAAAATCAAAAAAATAATTAGTCCGTCTTATAGATAATAAAAAAAATAAAGACCCGTATTTTTTATTTTGTCGGAACTACCAAAAACTACTGAGATATAGCGTAATAAAGTTACGGAGTGGGGGCTAATTACGTTACGCCGTGGTATATTTTGTACCACGGCGTGACGTCATGCGACATTTCAAATCGATATATCTTCCTAAGTATTTGAATGAAAGAAAAAATAAAAAATCTGATGGACATTAAATTATTTTTTAGGATACAACCCAATTGTCCGCTGGTTATAGGCTATATGGGGTTTCACAAAATCTACTGTGGCGCCCTCTAGCGGACAAAACATACAGAGTAAAAAAATAAAGTTATGATAAATATGCCGTGTTTGGTATCATTTGAAAGCGCTTTACTTGTACATTTTGAATATATATATATTGTTAGCGATCAGAAGTGGTGTTTATTAAAAAAAAACAAATCGGGAGGTAAACACTAATGTTCGTGTATTATCAATTTGAATTATAATTACAACCAAAACTTATAAGTTTAGTTAAGAACAAAATAACAATCACCGAGTACACAATAAAATGTAAAATGATAGCAATCCGCTATTAATTAATACGGAAAATATAGGTCTCACAGAGTTCGGGCGGTGTTACAGCTTCAAGTGACGATTCTAAAAAGAGAACGAGTGCGGGTATGCCGCGCCTTTTATAGTAAGCTTTAGGTGGGGTTGCCAACACGGCCTCTTCTGACACTCTGACGTCCTCGTCAGATCCATAAGATGATCCCGCCTGATCTGTAGTAGTGCCTTCCAATAAGGCACTCGAGTCTCGAGTCTTCGCCATCTTCACGCAGCCAGCAACATCTTCATCTGAAACAGTCTGAAGCACGTCGAGCGTCTGCTCGCCAACTTCGTTTGGAGGAGTGGCGGGCACACTCGAAGTACCAGAGGGTCCAGCAGGAGTATCTGGAGGTTCACCAGCATCATCGGGGTTGTTGCATCGCAATCTGCATGAAACAAAGTCATTAAATAATCATGAAGACATTTCAGATTGCCTATTCTTTTACTCTTCACGCGTTCAAAGCCCTCATACAAAAATACACTCTCAAACAAGATAAAGACACTCCACTTTCAAAAGTATGCATACTTCTTCAGACACATGTCTGTCTCTTTCTTGTTCATACTTTAACTTTTACAAGTTCCTCACGTTAAAAACGTGTACCCAGGACTGAGCCTGCCAAGACAACGCCTGATACGCATACATAGTACACGTAACCCGGGACAACACCCGATGCGCGTCCAAATAACATGACTTCCAGGATAACACCTGAGCGCACACACAGTACGCGCAACTCGGGAGAACACCCAATACCACACTGGGCATACATCTGCCAAAACCAGGCACTCAGGAACCAGGACGACAGCTGTTAGAGTGCACTATAACTGTGCTGCATCAGCTGCAACGGTCTCGGCACCGTCGCGCGCCCAACAATGGTGACCTGAATGGTAGTCAAGGTCATTGGTTCCAGCATCTGTAAAGCTACATGTTTTTTATCCTAGCGTCTAGATATGTCGGATAGATTGAGAGAATGAAACCAAATTATTAAAAGCAAAAATATAGGGCAGCGGGCGTCCCCACAATCCTTTATTCATGCTGCATACTTAACCACGATTTCAACCAATACCGTTGTTGTGCGACAACGCTTTAAAGTTGGGCGACATACGCCATTGATGTGATTCACCACGCAGCTAGCACCACCGCAAAGCGCTTCCTGCGCGCTTTCTAAGCGAACCCTGCGCGCTCTCCTAGCGCACCTTGCGCGCATAGCAACAGCCAGCACTGTCGCGCGTTAAGCAACAGCCAGCACGGTCTCGCGCCAAGCAACAGTCAGCATTGTCTCGCGCCAAGCAACAGTCAGCATTGTCTCGCGCCAAGCAACAGTCAGCATTGTCTCGCGCCAAGCAACAGTCAGCATTGTCTCGCCCCAAGCAACAGTCAGCACTGTCTCGCGCCAAGCAACAGTCAGCACTGTCGTGACAGCGCCTCGTCCAGCCGTACGTGCCCGTTTGCAGCGCACTCCTGTAACACATTCCTGAAGCGCACGCCTGTAGCGCACTACTGCAGCATACTTTTGCAGCGACTGATCGGTTTGCAAAGCCGATCAGCTTCCAGAGGCCGTGGTGCATCACAACGGATACAACCAACGACAGAGAGGCCGTGGTGCATCACAACGGATACAACCAACGACAGAGAGGCCGCGTGGGTGCACCACAATGCATGCAACCACCGACAGAGAGGCCACGTGTGTGCACCACAATGGATGCAACCACCGACAGAGAGGCCGCGTGGGTGCACCACAATGGATGCAACCACCGACAGAGAGGCAAACAACTGCTATTCTCACGAATTGCAGCATCGCAACAGGGTCCAAAGGCAACTTGCCCAAGGATAAAATCTTCAAGAGTGCCACACAGCCGGGCATGTCATGATCTACCTTTCCCATGGACTGGGAATAAAAGATCACAAACACCAGGTCACCTTCCTGAAACATTAGAGGGGGACGTCTGTCCCGGTTAACTTGAGCGTCCATTGCCGCCCGATTTCTAGCAAGCCGTTCGGTCATCCTTTCCCTAGCAATCTCCCTTCTAAACTTACAATTGTCTGAAGCAGGAGTAAGTGCGATCTCACGCACTAGGACTCGAATCGCTGGTGTCACATTCTCATGACCAACTAAGAGGTTTCGAGGAGAAGTTGTGTGGTCCTTTGTTGAATCAAGAATTAGTTGAAGACGCCACAACTCCTCAGACCATTCAGCTTACTTGAAAGCTACTTCAATCAAGCATATTCAAGATGGTGCGAACATATCGCTCCATTTGCCCATTATTTAAAGCTTGCAGACTCGAACATCCGACTTAAACCAGATATTATCAAGCGAGGTGTACCAAACAGTGAGATAACGTTCTGACAGACTTGTTTTAACGCTTCTAAATCTTAGGAGCGAATAGGAGTAAGTACATGCAGTATTTACTGAACGCATCAGTGACCAGTATTACTTGTTTGAAGCCCATTGATACAGGCAGAGGGCCAAGTGCATCAATATTTAGGCCAAGATGAAATAGGCTGAAGTGGCGCGTGTGGGACTCGTTTATGTGCAATACAAATTACACAATGACGTATGTACTTCTTAATAAATGCCCTAAGCCCGGGAAACCAGAAATATCAGAGTTAGAGTTTTATTGGCACCTATATTCGTTGCCCCTCACTAGCAGTTTCTCCTGTATCGTGGGTGCGTTTACAAGCATATAAACTCACAGCCACAAACAGCCAGACCGGGAACAACTACTTACAAGTAGTTGTTGTAGTGGTCATATAAATATTTGTTCCGTGTGGGGATCGAACTCGCGACACGCAGCGCAGCAGTCAATAGCTTAACCACTGCGGTAACCGTGCAGTCACCTACACGACTGTTCATCGTGGAACTCACGCAAGACACTAAGGCTCTGGTCTCTTTGGGATATAACAGAAGTCGCGTCTCTTCCACGTGACTGTGCAGATAAAGTACCTCATTTCGTAATAATTATCGAAACTGATCTAATTCTCGCTCCAACGTAGTGAAATATCGACACATACGAAGGAATCGATGTGATTGTCGATCAAAGCCAGTGGGTACTGATCTTTGACCAGAATCTTGTTGAGAGCTGGAAAGTCCACGCATATGCGGTCGCAGCAGTCATTCATTTTGACCAACAAAATAGAACTGAAATAAAGAGATTCCAGAGTCGTGAATAATGCCTTTTGACATAAGGTCTCGAATGATGTCACCGACTTTCGATTTCTCATGTGACATCTTGAACAACCGATTGAATGCGCATACACCCAGTGGAAATAGTGGAGGTCATAGTGCCCGAAATGATATATTGCGAGTACTAGTCTTAAATATTTTTCAATTACATTAAATCATCCCCAATTAACGGGATATTGATCACTGGTTACGCATTTAACATTAGACACTACCAGAAGTCTAGAATTACGAATAATAATACGCTGTGTATTCTTGATTCGAATGTAAGTAACTCCGTCCCTATTGAGCACATCTGTGCCTATAATAATAGGGGCATTCATGCATTTACACTTTTTTTTTATTTATAAACTAGCGCTTGACTGCAATCCCACCTGATGGCAAGCAGTGACGCAACCGTTGATGGCAATGCGCACTAATTTATTAAGAGCCTATTCACTATAGCCTTGAAGACACTCAAGTTCCAGTCCAACGGAAACACCCCCGCTGGCAAACCGTTCCAGTACCTCGGTGTACGCGGCATAAAAGAGGAGGCGAAACGCTACGTCCATCTACCTTTAAGGAGATGCCTTCCAACTCGATAGTTAACGTTACAAACGATTCTACGTTTCCTAGTAACTATTCAACTAAGTACCTACTCAAGAGGATA
This sequence comes from Sesamia nonagrioides, assembly GCA_017933935.1. Classification (NCBI taxonomy): domain Eukaryota; kingdom Metazoa; phylum Arthropoda; class Insecta; order Lepidoptera; family Noctuidae; genus Sesamia; species Sesamia nonagrioides. The sequence goes on from JADWQK010001226.1 coordinate 43,900, forward strand.
TTAGAGACACGCCTATAGCGCAACGATCAATTTATCCATAATATCGTTACGCTGTGAGCTAGCGGCACAAAAATGAACGTTGCTTCTACTGCCTTGCTGATCAATGCGCTGTTTCGCAAAACGACTTAATGTCATGACCATACTTGTTACAATAAGCGCAAACAATTGAAGGATTAGGCCGTCTGTTATTCGGCTTTTGATTCGAACTAGTAGTTTTGGTGATAACGGGCTTTGTTTGCTTAGTGCAAGCAGCCTGACTATGACCAGTATCTCCACACACGAAACACTTTGCTTTCCTAAAACTGGGAGAATACTTCATACAAAATTCCAGCGGAATCGATTTTCTTAACATATAAAGGCTTAACGTCTTATTTAAAATTACTGCATGTACGGTCATTACACATCCACTTATTAAACCACAACTTGGTTTCCCCCTTCAAACAGTAACCTATCCTAGAAAGGCATTCACGATCGTCACACTTATAAGTAACATGGACCTATCAACCTCTTGAAACAAAGAATCTACGTCGTGAATGCTAGGGTCAAAGATTGAGACGTAATAATTGTGAGTACTTACAGATTTAAGCGATTGAATTGCCTCCACAACTCGCTTTGTACCTTGTCTAACCGAAATCGCGTCAACAGAGGCTAGCACATGGGAACTCTGTTCCAGCGCTTCCGATTGCGCCAGCACAGCGTTCCAGGACTCAGTTGCTCGGCGGCACACACGATACACACACAGACGACAGCGGCTGCGGTGGTACAGACGACATCGACGGCAGCTGTGCAGGCGTCGGTGGAGGCACAGCAGCCAGCAGCGCAGCAGCCAGCGCCGCAGCAGCCCAGCTGCACGCAGCCATTGGCACAGCAGCCGGCGCCGCTGCACCAAGCGGCGCAGTAGCCATCGGCACAGCAGCCAGCGGCACATCAGCCCAGGGGCGCAGCACCCAGCGGCGCAGTAGCCATCGGCACAGCAGCCATTGGCACAGGAGCCAGCGGCGCAGTAGCCATCGGCACAGCAGCCATTGGCACAGCAGCCAGCGGCGCAGCACCCAGCGGCGCAGCACCCAGCGGCACAGTAGCCAGCGGCGCAGCAGCCCAGCGGCGCAGCACCCAGCGGCACAGTAGCCAGCGGCGCAGCAGCCCAGCGGCGCAGCACCCAGCGGCGCAGTAGCCATTGGCACAGCAGCCATTGCCACAGCAGCCATTGCCACAGCAGCCAGTGGCGCAGGCGTCAGCGGTGTAGGGGTCAGCGGCTGTACGGCCACGGACGAAATCAGTGGCGGTGATGCAGGCGTCACACCGTCGCCAGTCGCACTGGGCGCAGCGCCCGCTCGCAACGCAGCACGCGACAGTGCTCGCAGTCCCGTCCACAGGAACGCGGCAACGGGAGCGACGCGTAAGCGCATTCCGCGAACGTCGGTCTCGTGAACGCCGGAGACGCGCCAACATACCAACATACAAATCACAAAAAATTAGAACGTTCACAAAACTATTCGTAACAAAAAGAGGGTATGTAAACAAAAAGAAAATAGCCCCTTCAAGATTGAAATAAAAACAGTTAAAATTTTGTCAGGATACAAGTGGGAATGAATTTACGCATCCCACTTCTGATGTTAGCGATCAGAAGTGGTGTTTATTAAAAAAAAACAAATCGGGAGGTAAACACTAATGTTCGTGTATTATCAATTTGAATTATAATTACAACCAAAACTTATAAGTTTAGTTAAGAACAAAATAACAATCACCGAGTACACAATAAAATGTAAAATGATAGCAATCCGCTATTAATTAATACGGAAAATATAGGTCTCACAGAGTTCGGGCGGTGTTACAGCTTCAAGTGACGATTCTAAAAAGAGAACGAGTGCGGGTATGCCGCGCCTTTTATAGTAAGCTTTAGGTGGGGTTGCCAACAATATATATATATTGCTAGCATTTACGTGTGACTTTACCTGTATTCATGGGCTAGTTGCATATAATTCACATCTTTTCGTTCATAGCTTCTTTACTACTTATCAGAATAAGACCACTGCAGTACCATTAGAAGGGCCTTGATATTCTGTTGGTTATGAGCTATAAAGCTTGTCACCAAATTTAGTAGTACGCCCTCTAGCGGACAAAAAGTTCTATGTTAATATAAAATTAAAATAAATATACCGTGTTTGGTATCACGTGAAAGAGCTTCACGAGTGCTTTATGCTTGTACATAATTACAAGAATGCTTTAATGATGTTAAATATGAGCGATAAGAGTAAAGCGCGGATCACGGGAACTGTGAATCGCTTTATGCAATGTAGAGCAGTGTCAACATTAACAGAATATGTAATGCACTAATGAAAACGACATAAGCTGGGAGTAACTCCACGCGGTGAAGGCGGAAACAGTTTGATAACTGGCTAAAATTCCCATAAAAAGGCCTCTGTACTATACCTATGCCTTCGGGCTTAATAATAATAATAATAATAATATATTTATTTGCATAAAACACGGTATACAAAGATGGTAAAAATACAATTTAGACCAAGACATGTTTTGCCAATTTAATATAAGCATGCAAATTTTTCAAGGTGTACTAGACATTAACATTTTTGTCGAGGAAATCCTTAACACTATAAAAACTATTAACAGACAGCCATTCATACAATTTCTTTTTAAATAATTTGGTATTCACATTTTTGAGATCGTTTGGTAACTTATTATATAAATGTACACACATTGCAAGGCAACTTTTATTATATTTAGTTAGCCTTGGAATCTCACTTAGTACGAGCCTGTTGGGGTCTCGTCGGTTTCGGACACAAATGTCATTTGCTTTGACAAATAAATTTTGATGCTGCCTGACAAACATACATATCTCATAAATATAAAGAGACGGCAGCGGTAGCAAACCAAGTCTTTTAAATACTGGTCGACATGAGTCATCCGGTTGAAGGCCACATATTGCCCTTATGCATTTTTTTTGAGCGACAAATGCTCTATTTACATCAGTACTATTACCCCACATCACCAGACCATAGCGCAGTAACGATTCAACATACGCGTGATATGAAATAATAGCAGTTTTTATATTCGTGACATTTTTTACTTGTTTCAACGCATAAACGAATTTATTAATTCTAGTGCTAACACTGTCCACGTGTTCTTTCCAATTAATGTCTTTATCTATTATTACACCCAAAAACTTGGTATACATTACTTCGTTGATTTTAGTGATATTCATTTTTATGTTATATTTATTATTATTTGATTGGGTAAATTGAATGTAAACGGATTTATCTAAATTAATTTTTAAATGGTTAATGTCAAGCCAATTTAATAATGTGTCTATTGTATTATTGATATCTAATTCATGATCTGTAATGGTACTTTTCTTTCTATCGGATGTCACTATAATTGTTATGTCGTCAGCAAATAATACGCATTTATGTTTAGTTATTCTTATTATGTCATTTATGTATAGAATAAATAATATTGGGCCTAATACGCTCCCTTGTGGAACACCATATTTATTTACTTTATATTGTGATGAGTAGGATGTCATATCTTTATTTTTAGTAATTTTATTGATTATGACACATTGTTGTCTATTATTTAAGTATGACGATAACCACTGTAAAGCAGGTCCCCTGATCCCGATGTTCTCCAACTTATCCAGCAACAATTCGTGTGACACCAGATCGAACGCTTTCGACAAATCAAAGAAAAGACCAGTAGTCAAATGGCTCTTGTTAAGATTCGTTAATATATTTTTTATAAGAGAGAAAACGGCTAAAGACGTAGATTTATTTTTTTGAAACCCAAACTGTTCATCACTTATTAATTGGAATTTGTTACAAAAATCAAGTAGTCTTTTATACATACATTTTTCAAAAATTTTGGAGAATATAGGTATTAAGGTTATAGGCCGATAGTTATTGATATCCAATTTATCTCCTTTTTTGAATAACGGCTTTATTATAGATAATTTTAATTTATCGGGAAAACTCCCAGCTATAAATGAAGCATTGATTAAATAAGTTAAGATACCAGTCAGTTCATTACAGCAGGCTTTAACGATTTTAGTGCTAATTTCATCATAGCCCTCTGCTCTGGTATTGTTTAAAGACATTATTTCCAGTTGAACCTCACTTTCCAGCATAGGTTTCAAAAACATAGAGTTGACACGTATATTTTTTCGAAAACTTTGACCAGCACTTTGTTGTATTTGTGCGGTATGCGTTGAATTTACATAGTGTTCGTTAAACTGAGAAGCAATTTCTACAGGGTCAGTAAATGCAACATTATTTACCTTTATAATTTCTATTTTGTCTTTGAGGGTAGTATTATTTATTTCATTTTTAATGACAGTCCAAGTGGCTTTACATTTGTTATCCTGAGTGTTAATATATTTTATGTTTGAGTTCTTTTTTGATCCGTAAATACATTTCCTGAGCAAAGTGGAGTAATGTTTATATTTAGTTTTATTTATAGAATTTTTAGTTTTATAATATTGGTGGCGTAGTCTCCGTTTAGTTTTGCAACTTAACCGTATTCCTGTGCTTAACCAATTTTGATTATTTTTATTATTACTGTTCACACGAACTCTTACCTTGGGGAAGCAGAGGTTGTAGAATAAGCATACCAGTTCGTGGAAATCACTGAATGCGGAATTTGCATCAGGATTTTGATAAATATCAGACCAAGAAAGGTTTTCCAAGCATTGTTTGAATTTCCGGATATTACCTAAACCGTAATCTCTTTTATAAATGTAATATATTGGTGCTTTTTGTTGTTTATATTTAGTAGGAAAGCTTAACATTTGTGCCGTGTCATGATCTGAAAGGTGTAGAGGTAGCACAGTTGAAGTAGCGTTGGTAATGTTGCTCAAGATATGGTCGATACAAGATAGTTTACGTGTAGGAACATTTATGTGGATTTTCAGATAATAATTGTTGCACAAATCTTCTAACTCTTTTGAAATGGAACCTTTTTTTAAAGTATTTATATTTAAATCACCGGCTATAACAACATTTACTTTAGATTTGTATTTTTTAAACAAATCGTGTAGAAGTTTATGTAATTTCATTAAAAACTGATTTGGATCTGATTGAGGCGTTCTATAAACACATATAACTACTATTTTATTACTTATTACCTCTAAGCCACAAGCTTCAAACGTGTTCTGAGTTGCATAGTTTTTCACAAATAGTAACTCTTTATAATTTAAACCTTTTTTTATTAATATACATGTGCCACCTCTTTGCTTATCTCTACAGAAGCCAGCAGCCATTTCATAATTGTATATTTTTACGAAATTTTCACAGCCTTTCTTTAAAAAAGTTTCAGATAGACATATTACGTCTGGATCAACGTTTCCTTCTTTTAATTCCTGAATTGTTATATCCAATAGTTCTTGTTTGGATAATAAACTAGCGATATTTTGGTGAAATATCCTAAAACTGTGTGTTTCATTGGTTTGAGATACGAAAAAATGAGTTGCCCTTGTTTAATACAGGAAAGTAATAAGGTATAGTCCCTATTTTACCCTTTGAGTTACGTTGTAAAGAGAAGCTAACTGTGTTGGATGTACTCTTAAAACGACTAAAGTAATAGGGAATTGTGCCTTTTTTTGGTTCACTCGTGGACCCGCTTAATTTAGAACTTGGTTTGTTACTCGCTATTCTTTTCCAAATTTCGCTCGGATTTAAATATTTATCATTATAATCACAGCAATCTATGATGTAATTTATTGACTTACAAACATCGGAGAGTTTCGTGGATGATTGATCTACAAAGTGACATTTTTTATAGTTATTACAAATATTTTTTATGGAATAGTTTAATTTACCGACATTGAGGTGCATGCTATTGACAACATTTAACACAATAACAGTATTATTTAAGAACTTATTCAATATAATTTTCAATTGGGACAACAGTAGGTTTGGATTGCTATCATTTTCGCCTACGCATATTATAAGTTTGTCTTCACTTGTCAATGTGGTATTTCTGCAGTTTGCTATGATTTCACTGCAAGGCGCATTTGGCTTTGTTATAGAGACGAGTCTCTATTTTTCATATTTTGTGTTTCTCCTTGAGTGTGAGATGGCTGCTGCAAGACCGACGCAGCGTTGAGTACCGAATATAAACATGTTCCTTTCAGTCTGTCCATCTGTGGTAGCACATATCTGCGGACTGACGGTGTTTACTGCATTCCGCTTTAGTTCAAGACGAGAGACAGGTTCACAGATATTGCAACTATTCCGCATTAGGGTCGCAATACGGGCCGTGAGGGCTGCTATTTCCAGTTGTGCAACCTTTAATTGTTGCTGAAGGGTAACAATTTGTTGTTTAAAGGAGGACACATTTTCATAGCCATCAGTATCAGCGTTCAATTTGGATCTAAGTCTGGATGGTAAGGATGGTGTAGAAAGGATGTTGTCTTGACTTGATAGAGATTGCCTCTTTTTCCTATTAGTGCTTGTACCTGGAGTTGCAAACATGGAAGGTGACTGGCATAAAGATTTTAGTGTCTTATTTTCAGATACTAATTTATTTATTTGTTTATGTAGATCGGTGTTTTCTAACAATATATTTCCTAGTTCATTCTCAGCGATTTCGAGTTTTAATGTAAGCTGAGTGATTGTTTCCTTCATTTCTGAGACTAAAACTAAGTCAGACACAGTACCGTCAACACTCATTGATAGTTTATTGGGAGTATACGATTCAGTAGAAATTTCGCAGTCCGTCAGTATTTGGGAATCAAGTAAATCTGTAGTATTTTGAATCAAAGATCGATGTTTTAACGCTTGATGATCATCCTGTACTACATTCTCAATACACGGAGATTGTTCTGTCGATGAGGGTGTTATTAGAGAAGTTTTTTTTTTCCTCACTGTGACATTGGTTGTACTGTCGGTATTAGCATATTTTTTATTTCGGATACACACCTTACATCTCCACTTTTTTTTAGCGTCCGCGTCTTTAAGGCGATACGTTTGTTCTGGATACCCGTCGCATTCCAATTCATATCTGTTGTCACAGGCAGAACACAAAGCAGTAGTTTTTATGTTTACATTTTTTTTGCATTTAAAGCATGTAACTAGTGCTGCCACCTTGTTATTATTTTTTGCATTTGTGTTTGATGACATTGTGTGAGCGTATTTCTTGAGCAATAGTATTACGAACTTGTAATTATATCCTTTTATATTCCGAAAAATGAAATTTAGACTTAACGAAAAGCGATGTTGTCACTGGGGTTTGAACTCGCGACACTCGTATGAGGTTAAATTGCAAAAGTTGACATCCGTTAGCAATTACGCCAACCGAACATAGTTTGTGTATGCCAATTTATTGACCAGTTGCCGCAAATCTTTGTTCTTTTATTACTTGATGATATAATTATGACGGTTTGAATTCAAATCACTATGAGTCACTTTTTCATTTAGTCTTTGATATTCCTTTTTTTTATTATAACACAGTTGTTTTGTAAATTAAGAACATAGATTGTTTAAAGGTTTACAATATTTAGTTTATTACTGCTGTTTTTGTTCATATTTCGTTAATACAAAGCGAAGTGTATTGAGCACAGTATATTGTGTTAACTTCACTGTCCCTGTATCAAGTCCGTGGATAACACTGTCACTGGTTAATTAGGTGACGTTTGCTTGATTCACTTGTTTTTATTCGCTTATATGCACTAATATTACTTTTAACAAATTTTAAATTACGGAGCGATTTTTACACTTTAGACTAGATGCAGCGCCATCTACCCTCTTTATGTTGCTCTTATGTTGTTATATGTGCGGGTAGATGTAATATGTCAAGTACCTAGTTTATAGTTCATCAGTTTAACTTTTGTTAATTTTATGCGTCACAAATACACTTTAACACCAAAATAGTACAAATAATAAAAAGTAAAAAAACTAAAACCCAACTACGACAAAAAACGACGCTGAAAAGTATAAAACAAGATTTTCAGAATACTGAACTGAACAGTTGCTAATGTAGTTGCAAGTAAATGGACACAGTAATAATATCAGATCATTCTGAAGTATGCAATATTCACTATGTAGAGATAAATTTTCATGTTTGGAAAGGCGTAGTCACACGTTGTCAAGGTGCTACGGTAGGTAGGTATATGTAACGTGTAACTACGCCTTTCCAAACATGAAAATTTATCTCTACATAGTGAATATTGCATACTTCAGAATAGTATTCTATGACATTACTACTGTGTCCATTTACTTGCAACTACATTAGCAACTTTGTTCAGTTCAGTATTCTGAAAATCTTGTTTTATACTTTTTCAGCGTCGTTTTTTGTCGTAGTTGGGTTTTAGTTTTTTTACTTTTTTCTATTTCATTAATAAAAGGACAAACGATATATATACAACGTGTAACAAAAAGGGTATATACATACCAAGGGCATGGCATCTTTAGATGATATCAAACGATATCGGAAGGGTTTCAACTCAAAATAAAATACTCAAAAAATTGGTACCAAATTTTCAGTTTCGTGTGTTTCTTAAAATAAAATCATAACAAACGTGGCAGCACACTACATACGTTAATAACTACTCGTTACCCGTCACGTTACTTGCCAAAATCCGATTAATGTCGTCAATATCTGTGCGACTAGTATGATAGTAGCCTATCTCAGGCGGTGTTTTTCCTCATAACTTCCTAACATAAAGAGATAGGATTAAAAAACCCTTCAAATATCGTTTGATATCATGTAAAGATGTCATGCCTTTCTTATGTATATACCCCTTATGTTACACGTTGTATATTAGGTTAGTCCTTAAATTAGTCCGCGCCTTACATAAATCGACGTATTTTGTAGTCGTCATGTTTTTAATCGCGTCTAAACTGTATATGGAGTATATTTTTGACAGGACTAAACTAATATTGTATCTCCTATCCTTTTCTTAATAATATAGAAAGAAAAAGATGCACTGAACTAAAATTAGTTTAGTTTGTAAACTCTCCTGTTTACAAACTAAACTAATTGCCCATTCTAAATAATTTCCATCGGCTCCATTATCTGGACAAAATTGCTTCAAAATTAACGTTGGAAGGTTCATCACGGTCGTCGCTTTCAACCGATCAACAGTTAGGTTGTGGCGATGTCGCAATAGCTGTTTGTTGACGACACGAATGTAGTTTCTAGTAACCAACTATGTAAACAAAGTTGCAATCAAGTTCTTGTCAGTCGATTAAAAAGTTTCCATCGCAAGTTTTAGTACCTAAGTAAAAAGTATACCTTCTTTACATGCTTTTTATTAGCTTCACTTGTATGTTTCCTTCCTTGCTTGCTTGTTTGTTTGTTTGTCCGTCTCTAACTCTTTGGACGAGTTAGCCGCTCATTACTGTAAAATGTCCCACCGTTTTCAATACGTTCGTTTGTTCGTTTTTTTTTTTTTTAAAAAAAGAATATCGCACTAAAAAGTTAAAAATAAATATAGTTTAAAA
>JADWQK010000538.1:0-25440 GCA_017933935.1 Sesamia nonagrioides
CAAATCAGAAGAAAATGCATGAGAGAGAGTGGTATGTAATCAGCAACCGTTCACCTTATATAATCTAATTTATATACCTTTGGGCGCCAACTGTAACAAGATGGCTCTGGGTCGCTTGAAGAAGGATTCGTGAGGTGAACTGTTGTGACCACAGCTCATCGGTACCTGCATAATTTATCTTAGGTTGTGCACAATATTGAAATGATTAAAACTTGGTTAAGTATAGCCTATTTAGACGCAACCTGTTCTAAACTCACTCTCTCTCACTAGATACATGCAACAATAAATAAGTACAGGGAGACTAACGTTTCTGATTAGCTTTCCTGACCAACGCTTCCGATTTACGTTACAAAGACCCTTGGCTTCACTAACTGACGGGTGTCAGATTAATGCACGATGACCGCGGCCTGCGGGAATAGGTATTTCAGGAACACACCGGAACAAAGAAATTGTGACAACTTATACTTGTCTAGTCGTCGTCGAAAGAGAATTGGATGTGCCGTACCACCAGGGTTCAGCACACTTCCACTCCAAACAAGCCTTATCCGATCGGAATCAAGGCCACCTGCGAGAAGTTAGGATGCGACGCCTCCACACGGGTTCCTGCCCCAGGCCCGCTAAATAGAGCCAAATCTAGAACAACATTTGACCTAAGTCAGCACCATAGAGCAAGAAAACACGGGGAGAAATATTCTGGGTACAGAAATGAATACTCACAGAAATATCAGCCACATTGCTAGACGTTTAACCCCATAGGGTTTATGGCGCAAACACGCCAACCTTGCGTACCAGCAACGCCAGCAAATCAGCCACCACCGAGCAAGTCATCAATCGTTCTTCTAGAAACTTCACCAGCCAAACGAACGACCAAACTCCTAAATGATTTTCTTGAACCATAGACAAATGCGTTCCAAGAATTGCATTTTTAATTTTAGACTCTTGAGTTGGTTTTTATTCTTAATGTTAATTTTACCCATTTCCTTTTCATTTTATTTAATTAGGTCGTTGCTTATTTAAATTGCGTTATTTTGTTATCGACCGTATTTTCGCGTAACGCCATCTCTCGGCTCGATGTCTCAACTCGTGTCAAGAGATGTCACCCGCTGTCATTATTTTGCTACGTGACAATACTTATATATATAGGTCGTAACGATTTGGCACTTTGAAGTTCATAGTCTTCACCAGGAAGGGCTCCTTCCAATGCTGTATGTTTTCCCTGTCGGCACATAATATCGGTTTTATTTTTATGTAAAACCGTTATATTGATGTGCCTCCGGAAAACATACAGCATTGTTAATGAAGACGTGTTTGATATCTGCTGGTGATATTCAATTATGTAAATAAGTTACACAACGCTATGATGATTAGTAAACTCTCAATTAGAATTAAAAGTACTCACTGGATTAGTTAGCTATTTTATTTGAATCAACTTAATACAAAATTAACGATTTAGTTATGGATTATCTACTGTTGTATATAAGAAAACAATAATCAGTACATTACTCTTATTGATTATATTATTTAAGATGGAGTAAACGTATTGAAAAATGAATTTCAGTTACTTCTGGGAAGCTCTATATTGCGACAATAATGGTTGAAAAATGTGCTGCATGATTTATAATTACCACGCGAAAGAATATCACCTACAGACTGATTATTAGCCATCCTAAAGAAGCTACTGCTGATCTACAGCTTCCTGGAGATGCATGAACTCCTTTAGAACAGTGCGCACCCAGTTTCCAATGACGGTGCGCGACGTGCTTTCGTATTACTTTTTGATATGGTAATAAAGAGATTGTATAAGTCGTCAACTTCGGCCCGTCTTGTAATGTTTTTAATTTTTTAGGGTTCCGTACCTCAAAAGGAAAAAACGGAACCCTTATAGGATCACTTTGTTGTCCGTCTGTCTGTCTGTCAAGACCCTTTATCTCAAGAACGCGTGGACATATCAAGCTGAAATTCACATGAAATACTCAGGTCTATTGTCCCTTTAAGCTGTGAAAATATCAAACTTCCAAGCCAAGCCAATCAAAAGATACAGCCGATTATGTCGATATTTTCAACAAATTTTCGACACTCGCAAAGGAATCAAAACCTACAGGATACTTCCCGTAAACTCAGAATCTTGAAACTTGGCATGAAGCATTGTCATATAATGCAAATATAGGAAAAATTGCGAAAATCACATTTTTTTAGTTATAATATAATAAAAATATTTTAATAAAATGAAACTTACTACCTTATTTCTCATGAACGAATAAAGGTATAAAATTGAAATTTATACCAAATACCTAGGTCTAATGTCCCTTTAAGCAGTGAAAAAATCAAAAGAGCGTTCACGGCTAGCGCGGAACGTCAAGTTTGGGTAACTTTTTGCAAATTTCACTCACACAGAAGCATGCGTAACTGTGTGCATAGAGTTGCCGCGTACGCTCTCTTTATAATTAGAAAGTTATAGTTAGTCTAACTAGACTAACCGACTATGATCCGTTCGCTTTAGAGGAATTCAAATGTATTGTTATTGGAAAATTTATTTGGAAGTTCAATCCATCCATCCAACTTCAATTTAGTATTATTATGAATAGATAATTATTTAAATGAATTATCATTTTGCCTTTCTTTTACAACTGTTCTTATCTGAAATTATTAATATTTTATTATAAATTTCTTTATCCTAAAAAACTTGACTTTGTGCTACAAAGTAAAGTTTTTTAAAAGAAATAAAATATATTATTAAAATAAATAAAAATAAAAGAAATTACTGAAATAAAATATTAATAATGTTACCTTTTATACTCACAATGAGCACCTACTTATTGTTATTAATTAAATTGTATATAAATTAATATGTATTAATTAAAAAAAATGTAGGTAAATAAATAAAAATTTCATTTCATGTTATGTTTAGTAAATAATTTAATATAAAAAAGCTGTATACACTATAAAATAGTTTCCCTCAATGGCATTGATCGGCTTTTTCTGGGATCAATTATTTCGGGAAGAACGCACAAATAATAAAATTTTATTAAACGAGGAATCATTTTATCTTTCCAAAATTGTTCGTCTTTGTAAATTTTTACAACTTTTATTGAAGATTCAGGCCCAGTGTACACCGCAAAGAAACAAACATTTTTGTTTGCAATATTTAGTTGGCCCTGTACTTGATAATACCAATCATGGTTAACATTAAAAATTACGTTATCACCTTCAAATAAAAAACATTTCAATTTTTTTGATGGATTGCTACATCTGGTTCTATTCCGCGTATAGAAATGGGACATTTTATTTCTATAAGTCCTTCCTCACAAATTCCGTCTGGTGAAGCACCTAAGAAGCAATGGGTCTCATCAATGAAAAGACCACATTTATGGGTGGTTAATGGTTATGTTCTCTTGAATGGCGAGTTGCTCAATAGCCTTTACCTCATTTTCTTTTCCGTATTTTATTGACGGTACATGGTCTAGGGAATATCCATATAAAATAGATTTTACGAGTGGTGCTGAATTCGAATTCGTGCGTCGTTTACAAATTTTAGCAAAATTAGAAGCAGTTAAAATACATCTTCTCAGCTCGAGCCACAAGGCACTTTCAGTCTGGAGAATTGTATTCTTTTCAATTTCATGCCGTTTTAAGGCCTGTTTTTTTAAATTTTCAATGAAAACCTTCTGTGCCTGCTTGAAATCGTCTGAGTTCATATCGGGCTTTTGACATGCATTTCCATAATCGACTTTGGCTACGGGCCCTGCGCTAAAGTTAATTTTTCGGCGAGGTATTTTGCGTTTCCGATTTTGATTTATTGAAAAATGCTTTTGCTCTAAATATTTCAGGGATTGACCTGGACTTTTCTGGTAGGCACATTTATACAGAGTAGTTTGAGGTTTACCTGTGTTAAAACTAACCACAGCGGCATGACAACGGACGGAGTAAGAATCCTTTAGGGAAAAATTAATACGTTTTCCACCTACAGTCTTTGCTACTATGCTGTTGAACTGCTCTGCACGGTTCGTGGTAAACTCGTAGAGTAGACTTCGAGAATGATAATCCAGCTGAGAGATATTGCGTTGCAGTTTTAACATCAATGTCTTTGCTTCGAGTGTTTGGTTTGTTTCTTTTTTTCTCTCTTCAGTGCAGTAGTACAAGTCACATTCACTGTGGTCTCCAAAGATGTGTTTGCCGCTGTTTAGAATATCCCTCTGAACTTTCATAATTTTTTCTGATTCGGTTAAATTTTGTGATCGCCAGTGCCGTACTGAAGATCTTACCGCTGTTCTCAATCGAATCAATCGTTCAGGAGTCAAAAATTTACGCTCCGATAGAGGGATAGATGTATCAGTTTTAAGTAATGAATTTTTCCCGTTGTAATTGCGGAGGAGATGGTTGGTACACTCAATTTTTTGAATCAGAACACCGGGATATGGTCTGCTTTCTAATATATTCTTATATGTACTGGCATCACCATCAGCAATCAATATATTATATATTAATTTCCGAGTTGCTACGGAGGACTTAAATCCCTCTACCAGTATTGTTGGTTCCATACTAGAAGATGAACCTACGTGATTTTTAGTGCATTTGTGAGCAGCAGGTTGTTGTTCCTTTTTATTTGCGCGGGCACAAATTCCACAATACTTATTTCGGACCCCGATGTAGAGGACTTTCCCTGTGTGATGTCCTATAATAGCTGCAACACCAGATAATGCATTGTATTGATTTTTATATGAGCGTTTGCTCCAGCAACAGTCTGCTTCCACTGGTATCATCGGGATCTCATGAGTGTCACCTCGTAACCGAGCAGTAGCTATTTCCTCCTGAGCTGCGACAATCATACTATCTTCCGCGGCATTTTTCCACATATCAGCTACTTTAGCATGACATTTACTATATGTAAATAATGACATAACGGGTAAGTCCATCGATGCAACTACTTCATTTAAGTTTGTTAGGCCTATTCCTGAAATGATGGCTCTTGATACGGCGCCTTCATTGACATTTAGTTTATTTGTTTGTGTTTCGTCGTGACTACTCAATTTGAATTTAGAGTTGCACATATTACATTGAAAGAAGAATTTTGACAGAAAACCTTTTTTATTTTATTTTATTAATCTAAGGTTCTTCAATGTACATCCAAAGCGATCGTTATGGTTCGCAATTTCAACCAACCCCTCAAAAAATGTTAAAAATCAATAATTCGCCGTCCATTAACTTTTATAGGCTCATTAATTGAATTCTGTAAAAAAAATATTGAATCGTCAAAGTTGTTTTCCATTGGATTCATTATTCCTACCCATAACATAAAAATGTTCAAGTTTATTGTTACTTACCTCTGCAGAAGAACCTATGTCGTGGTCAAGAAGCTCATTCAAACATACTTCCGAGATGTCATCTCTGAAATTTTTAAAACATTTATGTTTACAGTCTAGATTATTACAGCAATTTTTTGTCGGACGCTTCGGTATATACACAAGATTTTTTCAAAGTAAATTACAACAATATTCCACAATACAATTACAAAATATAAGTTCCTACCATTTACAACCACAATATTATAGTATTATTATGTATTATCATGGATTTCATAAAACAAACTACTTTTTACGTTCAAGCCTATGAAAGAAATAATAACAATGGTCAAGTAAACGTTGAGCGCGAACGCAGGGCGCTAGCAGTTGGATGCAACATGTTGGCTCACAGATTTGCTCGTAGTAGTAATGGGGTCAAAATCACTTTGTTCAAAGCTTTTTGTCAGTCATTCTACACGGGCGGTCTGTGGGTTAATTATACGCGGAAGGCCCTAGACGCCCTGCGGGTGCAATATAATAATGGTTTTCTGGTGCTGTTGGGGTTACCTAGATGTAGTATTTGTAGAATACTGTAGTATTTTACAAATAAATTAATATTATTAATAGGAAATTAGTACCTTAAAGATATAGTCTGATCGCATTCATTTGTCACTTCTATTATTTTTGATGGCGTTTCCACTATTTCCAATTCTTTATCAACTCTTGTGGTTGATGTTGTAGGTAACTGTGATCCTTCGGTATTATTCTTTATTATTTGACCATCTCTTTTCTGCCTGTAGCAATAAATCGGTTATTAAAATCTTCGTATAAGAAAAATGTGAATTGGGTATAACCAACTACGTCATTAAAAGTGGCTTTCTATAACTTACTTTTTAGCTTCATTCGCCTTGGCCAAATTTCCATAGCTTTTCCGTTTCTTCCCCGAATAGCGCCTTTTGTTACCCATAACTATCTAAAAAAAATAAAATATGAAATCATATGTAAAAAATCTATAACAATCTCTTTAAATTATTAGAACTCCATTACTTTAAAACATGTACTTACCAAATTTTTGTTTTGTTAAAATAAATATTATTAAAACAAAAAGTATCAATGCGTCTCAATCGCACCACAGACTAGTCAAAATACAAAAAACAATTTTACGTAGCATGTGGTGACGGGAGCGACATGTGTCCTACCTCTGAAAGGCCTCGGCCGGGCCGGCACTGATCGCTGGTATGATTCCGCGCCGATTATATTGTAGTACTAAATAATTCATAGTAAAGTAAATAAATAAGTTATAAAAACGAAAAAAGGACCATGTTTTAGAAGGTAAATGTCTTCATTCGCTGGGTCTAAAAAAAAAGAAAAATACTTTTTATTTCATCCTAAACTAACACGTTTAATAACTCGAAAAGTGGCTAAAAATGATACTTTTGAGTATACTTTTCTTGTATGAAAACTTACAGTAATTAAGTTTTTAATATTATTGTGTTTTTAGTAGTCATATTTTTATAAGTTTGTCGTTTATGGATTTACTATTATCTAGCATCTGCGTAAACCTTCCATCGCGAGATTTAAAAAGGGATTGAATTAAAACTGTTTTATTGAGAAAATACATGATCATTTAAAAATATTTTTGAGATATGCACTAGATTATGAAATCTTCAATAATTTGATGCCAATATCTTATCTACAAATTAAATAGATTATGGTGTTAATGTCCGTTGAAAATCATGGACTTTGACTAAAGTGTGGTTCTTACCGATGAACGCTCGGTTTATACCGACACCTTAGACGAATTTCCGTCACACGCTAGGGAATCAAAACCTACAAGGTACTTCCCGTGAACTCAGAATCTTGAAATTCGGCACGAAGCAACGTTATAACAGACAGATAAAGGAAAAATTGCGAAAATGATAAATTTGAAGTTACATAAAATATTATTTTTCTTACATGACATAAAATATTTTTTTAATAATTATAAACTTACTACCTACTCTTTTTCACATGAACGCGTAGAGATAATAAAGTTGAAATTCATATCAAACACTTCTAAATCTAATTACCTCTAAAATGTGAAAAATTCTAAATCAACGCAAAAATTCAAAATGCTGAGGTACCTATAATCATACCGCATATTTTGAAATTCGCCACTACTCGCAACGGAATCAAAACATAGACTACTTCCCGCTGACATTGAATATTGAATTTTGGTATGAAACAATAGCTTAAGGTACCCTAACAGAAAAACCCGAAACCTTTTAAAATTTTTAGGCACAGTAACTAGTCAAACCAAAACAAAGACCAACACAATCGTCATTCAATCTATATTCTCACCAAGCTCCTTATAGAATAGAGATAAACAAACCAATTTAGGGTTATCACAACTCACGTTTTACAAATCTCTTGTTATTTACATGATTATCGACTTTTACATGCTAACTATTTATTAACAATTCCTATTGCAGCATATTTCAATAGAATCACTAAAATAACATGCATAATAACTTGGTATTTCGAAAAACCATTAAAAAGTCGACATTAATTGTACGTGATAGCCCTACAAAAAAAGAAAGATGGATCAAATTCAGGTATTAAACACATTTCGTGGAATTCAACCAATGAATAAATTTGAAGCATTTTTCAATACGATTTTGCGTATTTTAATTACTATCAAGTCAACTGCATAACGCATGCATTGTAATACTTTCAAGTATGGACTAAGTATTATATGTATCAAAAAATTTTACCTTTTAGGAAATTAGGTTACATGTGTGTCATATTTCATTCAAATCGGTTAAGCGTTCTATGAAAATCATAAATAACTAAACAAATATACTGTTTACATTAGTAGGAAGTAAAATTATTAGTTTTACGAAAATCATCTAAATAGAAAAGGTTGTTAACATCTGTCTTTTAGGCGTAAACTACTCGTTGCCTAGCAACGGTTTGTTTACCTCTATTCTTTATCGAATTTGGCTCAACTATAAATATTTTGGTGAATGTAGTTCTGTATATAATCTAAATGCGTCCTAACTGTTATGTTATACTTAGTACTTATAAATATATTCATAGACATTAATTGTAATTTCCTATTGTTGTCAATGATTATCAGACAGCTTGCTTCTTACTAGCGAAGCGAAGCGGGGGGGAGTAAGTAGTAACGAACGAACGCGCAAGAACTAGCCGCCCGCTGGCGCGAAGGCAGGCGGTTGGTCAAGGGAAGGGGTATCGCGGCACAGCGAGCGGCAGCCGTGCGCCATACGCACGAGCGCTTAGATGCTGCTCGCACGTGTACCGAAATTAGTAAAATTTGCGACAATTTCTCGTTGATTTTGTTTACTTCTACTTTGTTTATCAATAAACCGCTTTTTTTTTGTAAGTTATAAACTAGCGCTTGACCGCAATCCCGCCTGATGGTAAGCAGTGATGCGATCGTTGATGGTAAAGCGCGCTAGTTTATTAAGAGCCTATTCACTCTAGCCTTGAAGACACTCAAATTGTAACGTGACGGAAACACCATCGCTGGCAAATTGTTCCAGTCCCTCGATGTAGGCGGTATAAAAGAGGAAGCGAAACGCTTCGTCCGGATCGCAGTGGTGTCAACAACGTAATGGTGAAAACTCGCCGTACGACGGGTCGTCCGATGGTGGAACGGAGGTGGGGGAATTAAATCATGCAATTCTCTTGCACACTCACCAGAATGCATCCTATAGAAGACCGAAAGGCTGGCTACTCTACGCCTGTGCTCCAGGCTTTGGAGCCCGCTACGTTTGTATGGCGGAACCCTCGGTGTGCGAGTCCGACTCGCACTTGGCCGGTTTTTTTTATTTAGAGTAACTAAATTAACTGGACATATGTTTTGTCATCATATTTAGAAAGTTTCTATGCCGATTGACGATAATTGTGTGTATCAGTCTTAGCTCCGAATGCAGGCATAAGATATATATTATCCCCATTATCGATAAAGTTGTCTTTAGAAATGTTAAGCAGGGTTAGATCGTGAACCCTACGGCCTGAAGCTAATAACAAGATAGTAGCTGTCCTTCGAGCTAAATCGAGTAGTGTCGTTAGGTGGATTAGAAAAAATCCAGTCTAATAAAATTCCTGGGTCCCACGTGACTGATGGTCGTGCTGTTTGGGCTTCGCTACTCTTATTGCTTTAGGAAAACATACATTAAGAATTTGGCTATGTCAAGTGGTCGTGAATACTTTGGGTTTACTTTGAGACTTGGAGCACCATATTGACCATCTCCTAAGTGCTGGTAGGTAAGTTGACAATGTGGAATTAAGCCAGCTATTCCTCAGTGGTTCCTTTTCTTGTGTGGACCATTCCTTTATTTCGGTACCCCACCCCCAACTTTTTAGACTTTCGACTCTGTACCTGTGGTGGGGGCTGTGATGTTGAGAAGTCGATTATTGTTTCTGACAGATTCCGAATTTCGTGAGGGTGATCCATTGCCCTGGATTTCAGGTCTTGTAGCCAGAAAGATCGAGGCCAGTTCGGTGTTACTATCAAGTAGACTCCCGTAGCACTGTTCAGGTGGGTTAGTACCCTGGGAAGAAGGCTGCTGACCTGTATTGTATTGTACCTCCTTGGGAGGTAGTGAGCTGAAAGTTTTATTCCGAACCTTTCTGTTAGATGTAAGAGTTTGAAGGTAAGTGCTAGTAACCCCAGTGACTTTGTCTCGCCTTCCTTCCATCAACATCATCATCTCAGCGTTAATACCAGTCGCATCCGAAGCTTTTCAGCTTTGGAGCCTGAGGTTCGCTTTACAGTCCAATTGCTGATTTTGGCTAAACTTCCCCGGGGGACTACAAAGTTCGCGAAGTTCAGCTGCCCCAGTAGGCTTTGCAATTTTCGCAGATTGATGCGATTTTTGTGTAGCAACCGATCTAGGGAGTTTTTGAGAATTTTTCTCTTCTTTATTGGAGATGACATCGTATTTGTAGTCGTTTTCTAAAGAATGCCGAGATACTCCAGATCTGCATTATGATCTGTATTATGACCGATTTTGGGTAATTTATTTGCCAGCCCAGGTATTCCAAGTGCTTCACGGCTTCCGCAGCCTGAAGGCATAACTTGGATTGGTCTTAGTCGACTAGAAGGAAATCGTCTAGGTACACTAGCACTCGATATCCCTTCGCACGCAGGATTTCCGCAACCCAGCGTATTACAGAAGAAAAAAGGCATGACATCTCGTAAAGTTGGTTTTCGTAACTGATTCTTAAAAAAACAATCCGATGAGATGTTGCAGCTGGGACATGAAGGTATGCGTGAGATATGTATGTTTTTGTCATCCAGTCTCCAGGTTGGAGAAAGTCTAATACCGTGGTTTGAGATATCAGACGAAAATGTTTTATTTTCACGCATTTGTCTAATTCTCGATGATCTAAAATTGGCCGCATTATCCCGTAAGCTTTTCTTCCGCAGAAACAGCTTGGAGATAAAACTGGGTGTTTTACTGGAGACTGGTTGTAACACGCCTTGATTAAAAAGGTCTTTTATGATCTGAGACATGGCCGGGGACGGTTTGGTTGCGTATTGAGTCATTAATGGTATAGTTGGCATTAACAAAGGAGGTTTCTTGCATAAAGGTATTCGAAACCCCGTAATTGTGGATACTATAAACCAGCCGCGCCTCGCGGTCTCACCCCCTTTTTTATTTTTTTTATCTACCCGCTCCTTCCGATCGCAGCACGACGCTACACAGCCCAAAGCCCCCCGCATCAACCGGCCATCCAACGCAAAAAGAACCCCCCCAATCGGACCAGCAGCTCCCGAGATCAGTGCGCTCTAACAAACAAACAAACTCCTCAGCTCCATACATCAGTATAGGTTTGTTGGCACATAGTATTTGCCACTGATGTTAAAAGTAACCCAAACAACCTCCCCTGAAACGTGTCGGATAGTCACTTTTCCTCATCTTTGTTTCGAAAGGAATAGTTTTTGGTTTGTTTATAATCGTTATTTTTCCATTTGTACGTTTGTCTGTTCTATTGCCTTTTGTGGGTATTTTGAAAATTTATTTTATTTTGTGCTTCAGGTCTGTATTTGGAGGTAGACGGTACTGGTTCTTTGAATTGTTCTTTAGTTTTGCCAATAATGAGTCCCTCTGAGGGATTGGATTACTAAAATTAGTTATGCTTGATAAAATAAAAACTCTTCACTAAGCGGTATATTATTCAACGCTATTTGAATGTTTTTATTTAGGGAACATATTTCGTCGTTAATTTTTAAATTGCGGAAGCCTGGGTACGCCAGTATGTCTGACAAGGTATTTTTGTACCGGATATGTTGCCACGTGGGCGTATTAAAGAGTTGCGAGATTTATTAATTGGCGTAATCTTTTATCATCGGCTGGTCTGACAATGGCTCACATTGGTATCCGACGAGCAATAATAATAACAATAATAAAACGGCAACACCAACGTCAATGTCAACATTCTTTTTGATTTCTTTTTGTATATTCAAAATATATATCAAATTATTTATAGCAGTTTTCATATTTATTTAAACGTGAAATAAAAAACAACATAACAGAAACATTATATTTCATAAGGATAAATAACAGAAAATAGCATAAATAAAAAATAAAGATGTACCTGGAAAATTGTGAATGACATTTGTCATTGTCACCTCCACACCGATACGCAAATAACTATGAGAACAATAAAAGAAATGTATATATGAAGAATAGATGTTGACAAGATCTGCCGCTCGACGTGCACGCCCACCATCTTCGGACTCGTTGCTCGGCTCCGCCTCGTCGCCGCCGGTCTCCAGCGCCACTGCAAGCGCTGTGACAACCCCGGCCGCGGCAGTTGCGTCGAGCTCGAGCGACGAGTACTTCTCTCCGCCGACGACGCCACCACCTGCTCGCCGACGAGGAGGACACCGGCCGCCGGACCGCTTAGGACCTCGAGGCCCATCGGCTTCTGACAGGGTCCCAGCTCCCGGCGGAAGTGTGCAGCGCATGAGATGGACACAATCCATCAACGAAAATGTCATGCGCTCATACTATGGGGCTACAGAGGGAGGGAACAACCTGACCGCGTACCGTGTTCGAATGCTCTCTCTGTTTCAGGTGCTTGAGCCAGCTGTCAACGTGTCGGCGCAACGACTGTCGGATCAGGTGCGGGTCATCCAGCGTAACCATATGTTGGATGATGTGGTACTTGATCGCCTACGCCTCGAGTCACGGAATAATCATGTTACGCCTGCTTCGTCACTGGTCGCGGTACAACTTAACAGTGTTTCACCGCGACTCAATCACGTTGATGAAGAGGATGATGATAGGGCTATATCCGTGAGTCCCCAATGCAATGAAAAATTGAGGAGCGCTTTGGAGGATGCTTTCCGTGAGTACCGCTCTATTCCGCCTGAACTTAGACCACGTTTACCTCGATTGCCCATGCATAAAAAAAACAAGGCGCTGGTGTGTGCTCTAGACTCTCAGCTGTCTAATTATTTAAAGGACAGCAAAGATTTGAATGATACACATTCAATCTTGTACTGTGGAGCTGTTGCGATATGTCGTGTGGCTCATGTCAAATTCCCAGACAGTGACAGAGCCACACGACCAAAATCAGCTGTACCAGCTTGGCAGTGCAGGATTGAGCGTCGTATCGGAGAGACTAGAGCACTCATTGGCAAGCTTATTAGTTTCAGGGAGGGCAATACACGCCCTAGAGTGATGCGCTTTGTGAGGCGGGCGTTCTCGGGGACTGATATTAGTACCCGAGACAATTTGTTCCGCGTCACAGAGCGCATCGACTTTTTTAAACAGAAGATTTATGCATGGGCAAACCGTATTCGTCGGTACAGGCGAAGAGTGGAGCGGTATTCTCAGAATCGCAATTTCCATAGCGATGAAAGGCGGGTCTATAGAGCTTGGGAGCGATCAGACCAAGGTGTCACTGACACGTGCCTACCGGATGATGATGCCACGTCTTCATTCTGGCGCAATATCTGGTCGGTGCCTGTCAGTCACACCGAAGGTGTTTGGACTCGGGATGTTGAGCGAGCCTGCGATCCAATACCA
The DNA here is from genome assembly GCA_017933935.1 of Sesamia nonagrioides. NCBI lineage: Eukaryota > Metazoa > Arthropoda > Insecta > Lepidoptera > Noctuidae > Sesamia > Sesamia nonagrioides. The sequence goes on from JADWQK010000538.1 coordinate 13,328, forward strand.
GAAATGGGGACTATTACCATCTGCCCCCAAGATGTAGCTCGTGCAGTCCGTCCGTTGCCTAATTGGAAGTCTCCAGGGCCGGACGGGCTGCATAACTTTTGGATTAAATGGTTTTCCAGGTCGCACGCTCTCTTGGCATCTCAATTCCAGACTGCTTTAGAGTCTGGTTTGCTACCCCAGTTTCTAACAACAGGAATAACCCACCTGTTCCATAAATCAGGTAGCACCGCGGAGCCCAAAAATTATAGGCCGATCACGTGTTTACCGACGGTCTATAAAGTTCTTACGTCCATTTTGAAAGGTAAAATTAACACGCATATTGACAGCAACTCCATCATGTCTGCCTCTCAAAATGGATGTGGGAACGGGTCCCGCGGTACTAAGGAGCTACTCCTTATTGATATGGTCATTAGCCAACAGGTTCGTCGTTCCCGAAAGGATCTGTCGACATGTTGGATAGATTATAAGAAGGCCTATGACTCGGTGCCACATACATGGCTCATGCGGGTGCTAGAGTTGTATAAAGTCCATGCAACTCTACGCACCTTCCTGTTGACATGTATGGCACAATGGAGAACGGTCCTTCTCTATCCAGGATGTCGAAATATTCAGAGGAATAGCGAACCGATAAGGATCGAGCGTGGTATATTTCAGGGCGATAGTTTGAGTCCACTTTGGTTTTGCTTAGCCTTGAATCCTCTAAGCACATTGCTGGAGAATTCAGGTCTCGGCTATAGGCTGAAGAGAGGTGGTCAGGTTATATCGCACCTCCTCTACATGGATGACCTAAAACTATTTGCTCCCAACGATTTACAACTGAGGGAGCTACTGAAAATTACTCAAACTTTCAGTAGCGCCATCAGGATGGAATTCGGTGTGGACAAATGTGCGGTCATGCATGTACAGCGAGGAGAGATTGTGGAATCCGTGGGAACCCAACTCACTGGTTCCATAAACCTTAGATCCCTCTCTGCAGCCGAAACCTATAAGTATTTGGGTATGTCGGAAGCGTTGGGTATCAATGTTACTGACATGAAGCAATCGTTGAAGGAACGCTTCTTTGGCCGTCTGAAAAAAGTACTTAATAGTCTTCTATCAGGCGGAAACAAGGTGCGCGCCTTCAACGGTTGGGTTATGCCGGTTTTGATGTACTCTTTCGGCATACTCAAATGGACTCAGACCGAACTTGACGCCCTGGATCAGAGGGTCCGTACGTTGTTGACTGCAAATCGATTGCATCACCCACGGTCATCGGTTATGAGACTGTATATCCCGCGAAAATGTGGAGGTCGAGGCTTTTAAACGCTAAGACACTCCACAATCGCGAGATATGCAGTCTCAGGGAATATTTCCTGAAAACTGACGTGGGAATGCATCGAGATGTGGTCGCGGTTGACAAGGGCCTCACTCCGCTCTCCTTGGCTAAAGAGAACTGGCGCAAACCAGTAGTGCTTGAAACTAACGATCGCATGGAGGTATGGCAGAGCAAGGAGCTTCACGGACGCTTTTTCCGAGCCCTACGCGGGCCCGATGTAGATTTTCAAGCGTCCGTAGCCTGGCTACGTTACGGTGACCTCTTTGGGGAAACCGAAGGTTTTGTCTGTGCAATTATGGACGAAGTTATGATGACGAACAATTACCGGAGATTCATTGTGAAAGACGGCACAGTTGACATCTGTCGGGCATGTCACCGGCCGGGAGAATCAATCAGACATATTATTTCCGGGTGTTCTCGTCTAGCTAACGGAGAGTACTTGCATAGACACAACCTTGTAGCCAGGATAATTCATCAACAACTTGCTCTGAAATACAACCTTGTGGAATCGGAGGTACCGTACTACAGGTATGTGCCCGACCCAGTTCTCGAAAATGGCCATATCACATTGTACTGGGATCGATCCATCATCACTGACAGGACTATTGTTGCCAATAAGCCTGATATAGTGATGGTGGATCGATCAGAGCGGCGTGCAATGATTGTTGACATAACCATCCCGCATGATGAGAACCTCGTGAAAGCCGAGAAAGATAAACAAATCAAGTATCTTGACTTGGCTCACGAGGTTGTCGACATATGGGAAGTGGATTCAGCAATCATTGTACCGATAGTCGTGACAGCCAATGGCTTAATAGCCAAGAGCCTCGACCAACACCTCAGGAGGCTCTCGTTAGGCAGCTGGATCAAGGGCTTGATTCAGAAAGCGGTACTGCTGGACACGGCTCGCATCGTCAGGAAGTTCCTCTCTCTGGAGCCCTGACCGCCGGTAGCTTGGACCCTGTTCCCGATACCGGTGGGCTACTATTTTTTATATTTTTAAATGTTTTTGTTTTTTTTTTTATACAAATATTTAAAAATGTAAATTATATGTAAGGAAGGTAAATAAAAGAAATAATAATAATAATTTAATTTATTAAATGACAACAAAGGTCCAATGGTTAGGAACTTAACTTATCAACTAAGGGTTAGTAATACTTAAAAAACTAATCAAGACTGCCGCACAAGCAATGCTAACCAGTGTCTTAGCACTGGCGCATCGAGCTTGTCGGCCATGGCTTGTAGGATGCTGTTGGCGCTGGTCCTAGTTCTACCGAGCAACGAGGCCGCCTTCTTTCTCACGATGGCATAAAAATCATCCACTCGCGCCAAAGCGAACATGCCCGACGCACTGCAATACCTAGGCAACCCCAACAGCACCCGAAAACCATTATTATATTGCACACGCAGGGCGTCTAGAGCTTTCCGCGTACAGCTAACCCACAGACCGCCCGTGTAGAACGACTGACAAAACGCTTTGAACAAAGCGATTTTGACCCCATCACTACAACGAGCAAATCTGTGGGCCAACATGTTGCATCTAACTGCTAGCGCCCTGCGCTCGCGTTCAATGTCTACTTGATCTTTGAGGTCCACAGTCAAATAATGGCCTAGGTACTTATATTGAGTAACCCTATTTAGTGGCTTCCCCTTTAGGCAAATTATGGGCTCATAACGCACCCATTTCCCGGGGACCTCAAAGATCAAGTACTCACTCTTATTGACATTATATTGCAAACCGTGAGTAGCAGCAAACCTCTCACAAACACGTAACATCTCTCTGATTGAGCCAGCCGTTGGGCCCAACAGCACCATGTCATCAGCATAACTAATATTATTGACACTAATGTTGATGCATTATAAAATAACTGACCTGGCTGTAAAACGCATCGATCCGAGGATCGACCGTTACCTGTGATCTGTAATCGCGTAATTTCTTGCGCGGGGGCTCCTCTTGCTCTGCCTCGCTGCCCAAAGAGCTGCTGGAACTCGAAGAGCTCCGTATGTTTTCTGGGTCCCTCTCGGAAGTTGGTGATAGCGTGATTGGCTTTGGTAGCCGTATCGACGTCATCACTCGAGATTCATTATATGCGAGAAATACGAGTTTTACTATTTGCAAAACTAATTTATCTTACACTTTTGCTAAAGGTATTTTAAGAATAGTTAACCGATTAACTAGTTATTTTTTGATTTCGACCGAACGCGGCCAAAGCACACAACGCTCTGAACTTCAAAGTGACAAACCGTTACCACTTCCTAGCTGGCAGCGCTGCTAGCGCCATCTTGAGTTTATTTTTAGGCATTCTGGAGGAATAAACTTTGAAAGATGAGCTTTTTTGGGCGCTCGCGGGTACCTATCACCTTAAGAGTCTACACTCGCGTGCACCTCGCGTTGTAAATTCTACGCAACCCTAAGTCGTACCCCGTTAGTCGGTCACATTTTACTATGATTTTATTAACTTAATATTATGATTAAGACGCCATATTTGGCTCAAACAACACCTAAGACAATAGAAAAAAATAATAATAGTAATTTGCAATATGCGACAAATACGTATACTTAAACGATATTTCGTACTCAATCCTCTGTTTTATAGTAAAACTGGGCTTCTTAAAATAAACTTAACTTTAAACATTGTATTCAGGAAGTAACTCTGGGAATACAATTATATGGAAAAATGCGATTTGGGTACGCTCTTAATAAAGCAAATAAACTGTGAAACAAACAATACATATATCACATTTTCTAATAAGATTTAAGTTAGGTATAAGTAGGTACTTACATTTCTGGTTCAGTAGGAAGTATGAAGAATGATAAGTCCGGGTTTGCGAAATCGTTATTGAGGCACCCGAAAACACTACAATATCTTTTTCCCCCTTTTGAAGTCATGATACTCGTAATAATTAATATTATGGTAAGTGGCCGGCGAGAGTTGACGAACGCGAGCGGTCATGTAATTTACGCGCGTGCTCACAGTCACGCGGCACAGCCCGTACTGCCTGTTATTTCCAAGCTATTTTATGCCAGCGTGTGCGTGAAACCGCGTACCGACACAGAGCATGGCGCGCACGCAAACATTTAAACCGAGAGCGGCTCGTTTGTATGAAGATATTTTACTGTTCTGTCTACTGTAGCTAGGTGATGGTATAGATAACTACAGGTAATATACACGATAAAATTTTATCTAGTGTGCAAACTTTGTCAATTTATAGTTAAATAAGTTTTATAGATAAAAATATTATTACTTTGATATGTTTTAGTATAAAAAAGGTATTGATAACGAAAGGTGTTTATTATGAAATCGATGTTATGGTCACCGCACGCGGTCCCATTCATGTTCGGCGGAGGGGGACGGCGGGAACACCACAGGTCTCACCACCACAGTCACTAGACGGCCTGTAGGTACATGCATACAACCCACGCGGCCCACCGCATGTTCCGTGACCTTAGGTCAACGCCCTTTATTTTTCATTTATGAGATTGCTATTTTATCAGGTTCGCATTAGCTGTTATTTGCAGAGTAATTCCAATTTTTCCTTCCTACTTTTATGGGCTTAGGACCATCGAAATGCAGAAAATAAAGCCTCGATTAACAATAAACAAAACAGATAATTATTTTCTTTATTAATTTTATGAATACAAAATTAGAGACTTACTACAATGTATGTTAAAAACAATGTCTTATGAACAACGCGTTAAGGATTGGTGTTTATCGAAAAAATGAGTAAGTGCACTTTTAATAAAAACGTAATGAATTCAAATTATTGAGATCACGTCAACGCATCGCAGTCGCCGCACATCAAGCTACTACAATCTGTCAACTTCATCGCTAAAGCATTATGGTTCAAGTTTGGGTGGGAAAGTTTGACAGTTTCGGGTAGGTTCACCTGCTGGCGTCCATACTTCTGCATTAAGGCGTATTTAAAAAATTGGAATCAACTACTTATGTACAATAACGTTCAATCAAAAACAGTAAAAAAAATCCTTATCCCTAATTAATGTCAATTAATCTTAAATCAATCACTCTATTTTAATAATTGTTGCCATAAACGTGCACGTTTAAATAAATTTTCATTTAGTTTATTTAAAACACTAAGTGTCATTTTTCACTTCGTCAAAAGCGTTTCAAATCCTAGATTTTAGGTCACCTAGGCTTTGAGCCTCTTCCACATACACACGACGTTTTATTTCACCCCACAAATAAAAATCACAAGGGGTAAGATCCGGTGATCTGGCAGGCCACGGTATAGGGCCACCACGACCGATCCAATTTTGCCTGTATTTTCTGTTGAGGTAATTACGTACTTGTACAGCGTAGTGAGACAGAGCGCTATGGTGTTGATAGTAGAAGTCGCGGTGATAGCACACCGGAACTTCTTCTACTAACTCCTCTATTATGTTTTCCAAAATTTCGAGGTACTTTGGCCCGGTCAAGGCACCTTCAATGGAAATGGGCCCTATTATTTTGTTTTTAATTACCACACACACATTGGCACTAAACGCACTTGGTGATGCGTCTCTCGCACCAAATGTGGGTTATGAAAAGACCACCAATGATCGTTGTGCACGTTGTAGAGGCCTACACAAGTGACAACGCTTCATCCGTCCACAAGGTGTTGGCGTCGCGATGACCTAAAAGCCACTCGCACAAGTCTCGACGTGATACAGGATCAAGGTCAAGGAGTTTCTGAACGGGCTGGTAGTGATATGGGTGTAGTTCAGAAGTGGTAAGCAGCTTCCATACTGCATTCTGACTAACACCAAAGCGACGTGCCGCATCGTAAGTAATGGATCTGGGATCTCGCTCGAAAAATTCCATAATATGGTCTTCGATATCGACCGCCAGTCGTGGTCGGCGAGACCCTTGTGCGTGGCTCGGGTTGTGAAACTGTCCATGGTCGAGCAACCTTTGGGTAACTGCTAAACTAGTCCTTGCATTGGGGACAGTGGGGTTTGCAATTCCTAGAGCTCGTATCCCAGGTATACTCTCCGACGCGTACAGTCTCCGAGCTGCACGTAAACTTTCACCACTTTGTAAGTACACTCGCAACATTTCTAAAAACTCTCGGTTCGTGTAGTCAGACATAGTGACCGATGCGTTTTTAAGTGATTCACAATTCGTAAACGGAGCCCGTTATAACTGCGGAGTTTGCGCGCGAAACACACCGTCAGGCCAGAGCGCGCGTGACTCACTGTCGTGTCTCACCGAATTACGGGCTACGGGTCCTAGGTAGGTGGAGGGCGCGCGGGGTAACCGCAAGACAGCGCCCGCGCACGCGGCCGGCGCTAATACTACGATATTTATAATAATTCGGTGCCTCTCATTTGCTGATTTTAGGGCGGATGAAAACATGATTTTTTTTTAAACTAATGATGTAGTTTTGTTCTGTTATTGATGCTGAGGCCCCCATTTTTTTGCACACTATAAAGAAGGTTTCTCTGTATACATTACTTTTTCTTTATACGAAACCTGAATATAGTTTGATTAGAATAAGCAACTGAATCGATTTCAATCATTTTTACACCACTTTATATTTTACCCCAAATACATTAAGAAATTGTTGCAGTGTTTTTTTTTTGCAACTGTAAGCGTGGCCAGGCGAGCGGTGCGTTGACCATGTTTTTGTTGGGCCGGCAGAAGTTACCACCCACCAGACAAAGTCTTGCCGCCAAGCGATTTGTCGTGTTCCGGTATGATGTTTGGTTAAGCCGTACGGAGGACGGGTCTGAGCAGTTGTATTGCAATGTGTGCCGGGTACGATGCGCCAAATGTTGTTGTGTCTGGAGTTTGATCGTGGAGGGTCTCCAGATCAATCTCCCTCTGGAGCAGTATCGTTGGTCGTGTTGTTGGGTTTGACATTGCATTAGCTTTTTTTTTTTCGGGGTGGAAATCCTCATAGGATGTCCGCCGCCCTAGGGTGGGCGACGGGGTCTGTCAGACTTTTACTGACTAAAACCACCCCGGTGTCTCTTCTATCACGAGCGCGCGTGGGGCCGCGGGAGTCTAAATTCTTCCGCAGCCCCACACTCTCGTCCTGGCCCGGTCTGTCCGGGCCTCGTCTCCGGCACGGGGTAGTGGGGTGTTAAGCTACCCCGTGCATCGCCTCAGAGGCGCACGCTGACACTCGCGCGCGCCACCGCCGCGGGGTCCATCGAATAGGGGGCGGGGACTTCCCCATGTCCCTCGCCCCTGGACCCATTCATGGGGGGCGGAAGAGGGCGTTATCCGCCCTTCTTCGGCGCCCGGTGCGTCTTCTGCGGCCCGGGAAGGGAGTTGAGATCTCCCTCTCCCGTTCCGCAGCTTCCTTCTGCGACATCACGTCCTCGCAGAAGGACACCACCGCGTCCCACGACTCTGCGCTGCCGGCCATCCTCCGCACTACTGCCGGCAGCGTCAGGTCGCCTCCTACTTCATTTGTGAGGACACGGCGCTGCTCCTCCCAAGCTATACACTCGGAGAGCGTGTGCTGCGCCGTATCCTCCCCGCATTGGACGCAATGGTCGCACCGAGCGTCCGGCTCCCTGCCTAGGCGACACAGGTACTTGCCGAAGCAGCCGTGCCCCGACAGCACCTGCGTCACTCTGAACGACAGGGAGCCGTGCCTTCTCCCGAGCCAGTCGTCGAGTACTGGCCGGATCGCCTCGACGGTAGCGAGGCCGGCGGTAGGGCGCATAAGCCTCTGCCGCCAGTCCGCCACCAGGACCTGACGGAGCTCCTCTCGGCGCAGCTCGATCTGCCGCTGCGCCGGACTGGAGCCCCGTGTCCGCTCTTCCTCGCGCCATCGGTATAATGACGCGAGTACTTTCGCCTCTAGGTCCCAGGGCGGGGATCCGGCCAGGACGCAAGCCGCCTCGTAGGAAATCGTGCGATACCCGCGGACGACCCTGACGGCCATCGCCCTCTGCGGCTTGCGCAGAATGGCGAGTGTTTCGGCCGTCAGGTCCATCGCCCACACAGGGGCCCCATACAGGGCCATGGACCGCACGATTCCCACGTATAACCGCCTACAGGCGGCGCTCGGGCCCCCCATGTTGGGAAGCAACGTTGACAGCGCGCCTGCTGCACCCATCAGCTTGGGCGCCAGCCGCCGGAAGTGGGGTCCGAATTCCCATCGGCTGTCGAGCACCAATCCCAGATACTTCATGGTGGACTCGACAGCTATCCGGGCACCACCGACCACGATATGTGATCCCGGCGCCGGCGCACGCCGGGAACCATGGAAAACCATGGCCAGGCGGGATTGCAGTCAAGCACTAGTTTATAATTATTAAAAAAAAAACATAGCTCATTAGTTCATAAGTTTGTGGTTTTTCATGATGTCTTTTTGAAATATTGTACTATCGCACAAACAGCTTGCCCACCTTAAAAGCCATATTCGCACAGCACGGCTCTCGGCTCGGTGTCTCGACGCGTGATTTTTGTCCAATAGAAAGCGACAAAGCGTTTTTAGTTGTGTGCGTAGTTAGTATAATTGAGCAAGACATTAGTGTGACACTAGGCGCGTGGCCTATAACATGTTTGTAAGATTTTTTATGAATACAACCGACCGACGTTTGTTCTTTAGAATATTGAATGTTGACAAAAGTAATGAGTTTCTTATGCCTTCTTATTTTAGAAAATGTTTATTGGTTTATTAGACAAAAGGATTATATATTAAAAATAATGACTATATTTACAGGTAGTAAAAAACAAAATTATCTTTGAATAATTAATATAAAATATATTATAAGGTATGAAAATATTTAAAGCATAGCAGTATCGTAATAAAATTGTTTGAAGCGCAACTGTCGGTTTAAAACCGGTTAAAACCACAAACTTATGAACTAATGAGCTATGTTTTATATAACTATGTTGTATTATAAACTAGTGCTTGACTGCAATCCCACCTGATGGTAAGCAGTGATGCAATCGTTGAATGTAAAGCGCGCTAGTTTATTAAGCCTATTCACTTAAAAAACTTAGGAATAGGAACGATGACGGCAGTTGAGCGAGGTGATGCAATGTTAAACCCAAGACCAACACGACCAAACGATGCTGCGCTAGAAGGAGATTGATCTGGAGACTCTCCACGACCAAACTACCGAGACAATAACATTTGGCGCATCTTACCCGCCACACATCGCAACACAACTGCTCAGACCCGTCCTCCGTACGGCTTCACCAGACATCATGCCGGAACACGACGAATCGCTTGGCGGCAAGACTTTGTCTGGTGGGTGGTAACTTCTGCCGGCAGCCTATGTTATGGCCTACCACCGAGAGAAACCTATTCCGAACTATAACGATCCTATTTCGAACTATAAATAAAAAATTGGTTGCCTGTAAAGTCGGTATACGGGCGAAAGTTTTACGTGACAACGACTTTGAGTGGTAAAATAATTTTAATGTACATTCGTATATTAAGAAGAAGGATGAAATAATAGTAACAATTTAAAACATTTATTTATACAAAGAATTATATTTAAAACATTAATTATTTATACAAAGAATCTCGCACTGAATTTCATATTAACAAAATTTTATTTTTACCTTTACACATACATACGTATTTATATACAAATATACATACAATAACTTGCAATACATTTGCGTACAATGAAACAGCGTTTACTACAACTTAACTTGTTCCTATCTGTCTCTCTCGCTCTTAGGCGGGCTAACCATGCCCGAGTGGAAGGGACGCGTGCCTCTCACTCGCTCTCATTGTGAGCGCATAACGTGAGCGCAGCGTAACGCAGTTTCTTGAAGTGTCACCCGGCAAACCAATTTATAAGACGTTGTCACGTCAAAACAAAAATATTTACGAAAGGTAAGAAATATTATGCAAAACGCACAGATTCGGTAGTAGACTACCGAATCTGTGCGTTTATTGCGCTGAATACTAGATTGTTGAAATGTAGCAATAGAGCAATAGTGGAAATTAATTAGATTATTGACACCTATCTTTTCATTTTTCCCTAGAGTACAGGCACTTATTTAAAATATATTAGGAATGATGAAATCATAAAATACACATTCACAAACGAAGATATTTTAGAGTGGATTAGTCCTCACATTATTAACAGTCATTGTTAGATAATTACATAAGTTACACAAAAATAAAGATCAAGAATTAACAAAAACGAAATGATTTAAATAAAGAAAGGTCAACAACATAAACTGTCCCATTCTTTTCATTTTTCCCTAGAGTACAGACACTTATTTAAAATATAGTAGGAATAATGAAACCATAAAATACACATTCACAAACGAAGATATTTTAGAGTGGATTAGTCCTCACATTATTAACAGTCATTGTTAGATAATTACACAAGTTACACAAAAATAAAGACCAAGAATTAACAAAAACGAAATGATTTAAATAAAGAAAGGTCAACAACATAAACTGTCCCATTCTTTTCATTTTTCCCTAGAGTACAGACACTTATTTATAATATATTAGGAATAATGAAATCATAAAATACACATTCACAAACGAAGATATTTTAGAGTGGATTAGTCCTCACATTATTAACAGTCATTGTTAGATAATTACATAAATTACACAAAAATAAAGATCAAGAATTAACAAAAACGAAATGATTTAAATAAAGAAAGGTCAACAACATAAACTGTCCCATTTAAAAATAATAATGGGTAACCTAAATTAATGACAGAATAATACAAAGTGGAATGATTAGGTACAGCCACACACAAAATTTTTAATAATACATTTTTGTTACTAAAGAATAAAGAATATTATACTTAACAAAGAATATTTGAAACATGTTTACTTTTTCATTACTTTGATTGAATATATTTTTATTTAACTCTAAATTTCTACCTTTCAATTTTTCACTTTAAATCTATCGGTTTAAAGTGCAAAATTGAAAGGCAGAAATTTTGAACTTAGCACATTTGTCTTCAGACCGTCGATATTTTCTTGTAGAATATTTGTTACTGAATCGAAGTCCAGAACACAGAATTGCTCTAGCGCGTCGGGTTTTGAAAATATACCAATCTGAAAGTGCTAAAAACACGTTTTTTTTTTTACTATATTTATCGCCCTGGTCTGAGGTGCCCGCTCGTGTTCTGTTAGTTCTCCTTCTTTTTCATATCTTCGCACCCAGCACCGTGGATCATCATCATTATCATCCCAGCGTTAATCCCAGTCGCATCCGAAGCCTTTTCAGCTTTGGAGTCTGGGGTCCGCTTTACTAGTCCAACTGCTGATATGGCTAAACTTCGACATTTTCCGTGAAGCGACTGCCGTCTGACCTCCACAACCCGGCGACAACGAAGCATTGCAGTTAGACCAAGCGACGCACCGTGGATCTTTGTAAAAAAATAATAATAAGCATCAATTTATCACATAATACAGAAAGTAAATATAAGTAATTAGCGGTCGCCAGCGACTTCGTTCGCGTGGAGTTAGTTATGCTCCGCTCCTATTGGTCGCAGCGTGATGTTATATAGCCTAAAGCCTTCCTGGATTAATGGGCTATCCAACGCAAAAAGAAAAGGTTTATATGAATAATAACATCCATTGAATTGTGGAGAAATACTATTATTTTTGACTTTTTTTAATGTGATGTCGTAAATAATAAAAAAAAAAATCCGGGTTTTGCAGTGAAACGCAGGCTAAACCTTACGAGATTTATCAAAATATTGTACACATTGAAAAGGTCTACAAAAGTCCGCGATGGTATATGTCTATCTCTTATAGATATCCCACAATATTTTTTTTTGTCATTTACTTTTTAAGACAAATACCGGCTAATTTTCGAAGTGATTTTAACCATAGTTGATTTAATGTA